>CM053791.1:786527288-786594788 GCA_028749045.1 Cupressus sempervirens | reverse complement strand
AGATATTTTAGATCAACATGATCAAAGTGGGCATGAGACAAGTCAAGCTGAGGCCACTCCATTCAATAATAAAGAAGTAAGAAGATCTACAAGGAAAATCAAGGCACCAATCAAGTATAATGATTATGGTTTAATGACCCAAGTAATGAGTGTAGATGAACCTCTAAAGTTTGAAGAAGCTACAAATAATAAAGAATGGATGAATGCAATGCATGAAGAATATGTTTTAATTATGAATAATGACACTTGACAACTGATTGAACTACCAGCAAGTAAAAATCCTATTGGCTATAAATGGTTGCTGAAAAAAAAGTTTAATGTTGATGGAATTGTTGATAAATTCAAAACTAGATTAGTTACAAAAGGATACTCACAAAAGGAAGGAATTGATTATGAAGATAATTTTGCACCAGTTGCTAAAATGAAAACTATTAGAGTGAAGTACATGGACCATGGTCATGACAACTAGTTTTCTTTTTCCCTATTTTTTTTTTAGTTTGATTGGGACCATTGTGATTCGAGTGAGTGGGTGGATACATGGGATCCACATTATCTTAATCCATCATCTCTCATGCCCTCTATCAGAAATAATGACAATGACAATTTTTTTGACCATAACCATCTATCAAACCTTCTTCAGCTAGGATAGGTCTTTGTATTGGTTGCACCACAAGGGAATGATGAGAAATTATATTATTGGTTAGAATATTGTAAGAGGTAATCAAAACCTTGCAAAATTGATTACAGATGATGATGGATTCACATATCCTATTGGTTTAGTTGCTTTTGGAACATGGCTACAAATACACATGCTTAGAAAGAATGGAATTCTCGCATTCCAAGACTATGAGAAGCACAAAATAATTCTCATATATTCACATCTTATTATAGCCCAAAATGTGAATTTGTTGAAGCATCAAGGAAGAAAAAAAGTAAAATAACTTTTTACTATTAGTAATGCTAATCACAAAGCACTATTGGAGACCCTCGAGCAAAGAGATAACCCTTTAGGAACACTTAACTTAGAGGTAATACTAGCTCACAACAAAGTTTCACATGTTCATTATATGTTTTAAATTTGGTTTCATATGTTAATTATATGCCTATACTTGTACTTAATACTAAATAGCTATAATACTAACATTTACTATGATATTGAATTGTAGGTGTCTTCAATAGCAACAGTACATAAAGATAGAAACAATTTGAAGGAGCAAAACTGATGTAACTAGATCCAAAATTCCTAGTCTAGGTCTCAATTACCCAAACTCTTTAATGCTTCTCCTAAGTCTATAGGGTTACTACCTAAACCTATTCCCAAGAGGATCTCTCACACTTGTCCCCTTCTACAATATCTATTATACCAATTTGTATTCCACTTCTTTTCTCCCTTAGCTCACCTAGGCTCCTAACTAGACTTTTTTTTAATCTTATATGGTAAGGAAAAAATCCCAATGAAACATCCAAAATCCATCAAAATTTATTCCTTAAGATTTATGTAAGCTTCCCTAGAAACCTTTGGTCTTAGCTCACAAACCCAATTCACTAAACTCCAAATTTCTCTTGTTAGGCCTAGTAGCCCTAAGAGCCCCCAATTAGGCCTCCCATCAAGGTTTACAAGCCATAACTATTAAAACTTGAAAAAAACCTTCCAAACTATCTATTGATCCATATACTCTTTTCAAAGACATTTAATATTATGTAGGTTTTGGATTTCCAAACTATTCGTACATGACCTTAGCAAAATACCTTATTTTTAAGGGTTTTGAGGGTTTGAATACAACATAGCTAGTACTGACTTCAAAACCTTGCCAAATGATCTTTTTTGACCACCAAAACTGATTCAATGCATCTCCACACCTTTTTCTCCACCTCTACTTCTTGGATTATCACAAAACAATCCCAATCACTCAATTGCTAGCTCTGCAACAACATGTAACTCTTGGTCGGGTACACCAGACTCGCCTAGGGCATGCTTGAAAATATAGAAAACCAACTCCTTAGAACCTCAAAATGGGTATGTACATTATTTAAATAGTTCTCTTCTTGATTCCAAAGGTCCACGGTGATTTAACAAGTGGAATTCAAGAAAGAGCCATTTCTCTTGTAGCAACTCAAAATAGGATAATGAACTATACAATGGAAAAATTAATTTAAAGCACCTACCTAATCAACACTTTAGGATACCAAAATGATCCAAAAATACCCTACATTCAAACCTATAACTATACTTGAAACAAAGAAATCCCAATCAATCCATTCACATTGGATGTTAAGGTATGCAAAATGGATTGTAACTGGAAATGCTTCAATTTGTGTTATTGCTTCAATCCCAATTCATACAATTTGAACACACATACTTCTCCTGAGAATGTAATTATATAATTTTTTTGAACATGTGGAAACCCCCTATATAGACCCAATAACTGAACAATGCAAGTTCATTTAGTTTGGGCAAAATGTTGTCAAAGTTGTCAAGTGCAACTTTTGCAAAATTGCTTGAGCAACTTTTGAAACTTTTTCCTCTGACCATACATATGGATCCAAAAACCTTACATATGGGTTCCATAAGGTCCAAAAATAATTTCTAACACCATTCCTCAACATTAGAGTTTTTGGTCAACTCTTGGTCAACCCTTGACCTATGCAAGCCATTACAAGCAATATTGACAACCCTAAGACTCCTCATTCATTCACCTATCTATCTACCCGTAATCACACCCTTGGGGATTTATATTTATTCCTTATTCACTGATGGTTGGATAGAACCATCTATAGGCCAAAATGTGTTAGGACCTTAACCTAGATCCTAAGTGCTTCTACACTAGGAACAAAGACAATTCTATGATAGTTTAGTCTTTTAGATTTTTAGTAGTTGTGTACATATAATATGGTTCTATCAATAATATACACAAGTAATTTAGTATGCACAATGATGTACATTGTGTACCTTTTTTTCCATGTTCATAACTTTGAATGACAAAGGTATATTCTTATTTATATCATTCTTTTGTAATAATGACAAAACACTTAAAACATTGGAAATATGAACTCGTTGATTTATTATATCTTTTCATATGGTTCTCCAATTTGTGTTTTCATATTAAATAGATTAATGGTAAATTCTTATGGATAGTAATCTATGCTAACACATTGCACATTGTCTTGGGTGCTCCATGCCTACCACATTGGACATCTTCTTATAATAAAAAGAAAGGGCAATGTCCAACATTTGCATTGCGCCTCTATGTGCACATATTGCCACTCCTTATTCAACCTCCCCCTCCCCCATTCCAATTTCCATAACTTTTTTTAATTTTTGGGTGCCCTCATAAAAATCTTCATCATGTAACCAATAAAATCTTCAAATAACATTTAATATTAATAATGATCATTGTAGAACCTAAAGCATTACATTCTCTTTGTAACCTGAAGCGTTACAACATTAGCTAAGTTTTTTTTATAAGAAGTGAATACCAAAATAATTTTCCCACATTAATGCCAATGGTAATGGAGAATAATTTGTACAATAACAAGGCTAGCCCTCATATTCAAAGGGTTCTCAATTGATGCTTTGCATTCTAAAAGTCTATTTAACTACAAAAATAACAAAAGAAAATGGAGATTGGTCGGTATGAACAAAGGAAAACATACTATCAATAAAAGAAATATGTGATATTTGCCTTTTCTAAGAGTCATCTAGTAGCAACATATGAACACACATTGGGGAGACAACAACATCTCTAGAGGGATGCCATAATTACCTAACAACAAACATGTGGTTGTAGATTGTCACCACTCACTACACCGGCTTAATTTTCTCCCATATTTTTTGAGGAAGAAAATGATGGTACCATTGGGAAAAAGAAAGCAAGCCAGTAGAAAAAGAGGATTTAAATTCAAAAAATTCTTGTAAATATTGCCCCCAAACATAGTCTAGATGGAATTGTTTGCAAGTTGCACAAGTTCTAAAGGATCAAATAATCTAGAATTAGCAAGTTGAAAACATTAGTCCTCACCATTACAAGGCGAGGTCTAATAATTCTATTATTAAACCTACATAACTACAAAGTTAAATGAGTTGTTCTATATTGGTGAATAACTTTACCCAATATGTAGACCATGTCCCAATATTGGACCTTCTCATTTAGGGAGGAAAAAAAAACTTTTCTAAGTTGTGATTTTTTTTCTTTGATTGTATTTTTAAATTATTTTTTTATTTTTTAATTTTAAAAATAAAGTTGATGAAAATTTTCTATAAAAAAAGAAGAAGATTGAAAGTGAAATTTTATTGTAATAATAATATAATTAATCGTATGTAAGAATGATAGATTAATTATCAAGAAGAGGATGAGTTTAATTTTGAATTTGATTGTTATTGTTATTGTAATCTAGAACCACTAAAATTTCAATTTATTTCATCAAAAAATTAATAACAAATATAAATCAAATTAATAATGAAATAAAACCCTAGTACGAAATATAGGGGATAGTAATATTGCCAATTGAAATGGAACAAGCTATGAGTTATAAAAAATTGTTAAGAATGTATGTGAGAGAAGAAATTGAGAGTTGTAAAAGTGTTTAAGTGTATTTTATAGCTGGGTTAACATATGGTGTCATTGATATGGAACTACTTGGTATTCCTTAGTGGGAGGCACCTAATTGCCCAACAAACAAGAGGTGACCTCTCTTTTAAGAATACAAGTTCTAGGCCAACTTAGAGAGTTGTACAATACCATCTTTAGAGAAAAAAAATACTATGTTGGACTTTTAGTACTTGTTATTATTTTTAGGTTATATCTGATTGCTCTAAAAAATTGTGTTAGATAAAAACATGGAGAAAATTTAAGAAGTAAACATATTAAATTAGGTGAACAAGAGGGGGATCGAGAAAAGTCTACAGAGTCCCTATCCACATCACTTTCTTGTCTCTCTCCTTATCTTTCTTACTCATTTCCTATCATCTACATTGTTCTTCCCATGTCACATTCTTCCTTGTTCTCTCTCTTTCATCCTTTGCCTCTTATTCTCGGATGGTAAGAAAAATGGTGCAAGATAAGAATGTGGTTGTAGTTAGTCTAACAAGTGTGAGAATATTACTCAAGTTTCAATACAAATATTAGCTATCATGGCTTTCTTCCTTTCATCAAATCCAACCCACTCTGCATTTGAAATGTTTCATATATTTTGTAATTCTAGTCCTGCCATTTCATGGCTTCCTCCTCCTCATCTTCTCAGGGAAGGTTAATGACATGCCAAAAATCGTATGATGTCAAAGAAACCCTTGCTAAACAACTCTACAAGCTTCTCATGAAGGCAAGAGAGTTTAGAGCATTTCTAGATCGTGAAGAGATAGAAGTGAAGATTGATGCTTTGTTTCAACTTTATTGATTCTCCAAACTCGAGATTCATCGCTTGTTCTTTGATTCTATTGTCAATCAATCAGAGTTCTATATTTAGATTTAATAAATTTTGCTGTATCAATTCATGCAACCATCAATTAAGGGAGCTAATGCAACATTTTAGGTAGTTTTCAATAGTTCTTTATGTAGCAAACTACAATTGAATTGATAGAGCTTATGTCCTTGAGAAAATAATGGATGCTCTGCATGCTACATCATTAGACACTTAAGTTTTTTATTTTTAAGTATTAGTTCATCTTCCAAGAATATGTAATTTGCATATGTTGTTCAAATCATTTAAAAGCATGTAATTGTAATTTTTTTTGCGATAAGTGGCAATAAACAAAAACAGTTTCATTTGCTGCTCCAAAAAACAAAGCTTTCTTTGTTACAAAACAGAGTTTTTTTCTTAATTTCAATTTATTATTTCTTTTCTAGAATAGATCTTTTTTGTACTACTGCAAATTGATTTCTACATTTGGTATCAAAGCTCAAGGTGTTTGGAAGACAACAACATGGCAAACAATTTGCAAATCTCAGAGTTTGATGGAGTTGATTATCAATATTGCTCAATCAAGATGAGGACTTTTTTGATTGGGAAAGATTATTGGGAGGTTGTTGAATCTAGATATGAAGAACCTGTAGACTGGAATACTGGCCAACCTAATGATAGGAGATTGAAGAAAGAAGCTAAGAAGAAGAATGCAATGGCATTGTTTAACATTTAGATGGCTCTTGAGAAGAGATTGTTTCCCTGAATTGTTGATGCATAGACAACAAAAGAGGCCTGGAAGATTCTAAAAGATGCTTACCATGGAAATGATCAGATCAAGGTTGTGAAGCTACAAACTTTGAAAAGAGAATACAAGAAATTGAAGATGAAGGAGACAGAGAATGTGGGAGATTCCTATGTGACAATGAAAGTTGTGACTCATAAAATGGCCACTTTGGGTGAACCAATGAGTCAAGAGCATGTAATATAGAAGGTATTAAGGTCTCTAACCCCAAGATGAAATACTGTAGCAATTTTCATGGAAGAAAGAAAGAATTTAGCTACCATGGAGTATGATGAATTAGTTGGATCTCTCATATCACATGAGGATAGAATAAGCAACACGTCTACTAGTGTTAAGGAGAAGTCTTTTGCTTCCCAATTGACAATCCTTCACAAATCTGTCCATGCTCTTCAAGGTTAGGAAATCCAAGAACCAATGTATTTTATGTTAGATTCTTCAAACTATTGAAATTCAAATGGCCATACCAGAGATGCCACAACCAAATTTTGTCCTCATAGGCCATATTGACAAGTTGATTGTCATTTTCACCAAACTTCAAAGGAAACATCCTATTCTTTGTCATAGGAACAATTGTAATCACTTTATTTCTTAGATTCCTATTATAGATAGTACATTTCATGTTCTCAAATACCACTCTATAATTCTTCTCACATAGCTTCCCAACACTCAATAAATTATGCTTCAATTTTGGATTATAATAAATATCCTAAACACTTTTTGCACCTTCCTCTGTTTGAAAATCCATGGCTCCTTTGGCTACAACACTCACTTCAGCTAATTCATTCAAATATTTGTGGTCCAATGTAAACACAAAGCTTGGGTAAGTCATCATATTTCATTACTTTTATTCATGATTACTCACGGATTTGTTGGGTGTATTTTTTGAAGACTAAGGATGAAGCCTTTGATACATTCAAGAAGTATAAAGCTCGTGTAGAGAATGAGAAAGGGAACACAATCAAATGTTTGAGAATAGATCGTGGAGGAGAGTTTTACTCAAAAGATTTTCAGAATTTTTGTGAGATGAATGGGATCAAAAGACAACTCACAACTGCATACACACCCCAATAGAATGAAGTGGCTGAAAGGAAGAATTGTACTATGGTAGAAATGGCCAGAAGCATGTTGCAAATCAAGGGTTTAAAAAAAATTTATTGGGCTGATTTAGTTGCTACAACTATATATATTCTCAACAAGAGTCCTACAAGTGCCCTAGACAAGATGACTCTATATGAAGCATGGTATGAGAAAAGACCTAATGTAAATCATTTTAAACTTTTTGGATGTTTATCTTATGTTCATATCCTTGATCAGAATAAGCAATTTAAGCTAGATGCTAAAAGTGAATCATACATTTTTGTGGGTTATAGCAAGGAAAGCAAGGCTTACAAATTATTCAATCCTATTACTAATAAGATTGTTGTTTCAAGAGATGTGCTTTTTTATGAAGGGGGAGTTTATGGTCATCAAAAAAGTCATGTTGAAAAGCTAAAATCAATTTTGGATGATGATATTATTGTTGATAATGATAATGAGTAGTCAACTAATGGATCTATTTCAAGATCACCAAGCCCACCAAGTAGCCCCTCACCAATTTCAAGAGCAGGTCCATCCTCAAGTCCTCCAAGAAAGGTAAGAAGATTAAGTGATATCTATGAGAGGTGTCAAAATCAAGCACATGAAGAAGATCTAATAGGTGAGACAGTAAATTTTGCAGTACTTGCTAAAGCTGATTTTGAGTTATCATGTTTTCAAGATGCATGTGCTAATGAGGTTTTAATGTAAGAAATGAATGAAGAGATGGATTCTATTCATAGGAATGAGACATGGGAGCTTGTAGATCTTCCAGATAAGAAGAAGAAGATTGACACAAAATGGGTCTACAAGACCAAGTATAATAGTGATGGGAGTGTTGAAATATGCAAGGAAAGATTGGTTGCTAAAGATTTCACTCAAAGGTATGGCATTGATTATGAAGAAACTTTTGCACCAGTAGCAAAACAAGAAACTATTAGGATATTAATCTCTCTTGCAACTCAAAAGAAATGGAGTATTCATCACATGGATGTGAAAAGTGTCTTTTTGAATGGGTACATAGAGGAAGAGGTATATGTGGGATAGCCAAAAGGTTTTGAGATTCAAGACAAACAATATCATGTCTACAAGTTGAAGAAGGCTTTGTATGGCCTCAAGCAAGCACCACACACATGGTATGCAAGAATTGATGGATATTTTCACCAAAATGGCTTTCAAAAAAGTAAGAGTGAACCTACCCTTTACTAAAAACAAGGTAATGTTATTCTCATTGTGTGTTTGTATGTTGATGATTTTCTATATATGGGTAGTAGTTCAAAGATGAAATAAGAATTCAAAGTTGCTATGATGAATGAGTTTGAGATGAAAGATTTAGGTCTAACGAATTATTTTCTTGGCATGGAGGTTTAACAAGGTAAAGATGAAATTTTTATTTGTCAAGAAAAATATGCAAAGGATATGTTGAAGAAATTTGATATGGCTGATTTTAAACCTCTTTCCACTCCAATTGCTCATGGAGTTGCATTATGTAGAGATGATGGTGCTGAAATTGTTGATGAGACATCATACAGGAGCATTGTGAGGAGTTTGATGTTTTTAATTCACACAAGGCCTGATATTGCTTATTCAGTTTCATTAGTTCCGAAGTATATGACAAATCCATCATAGGAACATATGAAGGCAACCAAGAGAATTTTGAGGTATGTGAAAAGCACAATAGGTTTTGGCATTCACTATTCTTCTAATAAGTTTGAGCTTGTTGACTTTAGTGATTTAGATTGGAGAGGTAGTTTGGATGACCGAATATCTACATCTGGTAACTATTTTTCTTTGGGTTCTGGTTTAGTCACATAGAGTTCAAAGAAGAAAAGTATGGTTTCTCTCTCTTCCACAAAAGCGGAGTATGTTGCAGTTACTTCAGCAAGAACACAAGCTTTATGGTTCAGAAAGCTTCTTAAGAAAATTGGTGAGATACAGGTCCAACCTACTATGATTTTTTGTGACAATGTAAGTGCCATTAAATTGGCCAATAATCTAGTTCATCACAAGAAGACCAAACACTTTGATTTGAAACAACACTTCATCAAAGTTTTGGTTCAAAATAAAGCGGTTGAGTTGAAATACATCAACACAAAGGAGAAAATAGCGAATATCTTCACAAAAGCAGTTGCAAAAGATCAATTTCTGGCTCTCAAAAAAAAAATTGTGAATCCTCTTAGCATCAAGGGGGAGTATGAAGATTGATGCTTTGTTTCAACTTTACCGATTCTCCAAACTCGAGATCCACCGCTTGTTCTAACTTTGATTCCATTGTCATTCAATTAGAGTTTTAGATTTAGATTTAATAAATTTAGTTGTATCAATTCATGCAGCCATCAATTAAGGGAGCTAATGCAACATTTTAGGTAGTTTTTAATAGTTCTTTATGTAGCAAACTATAGTTGCATTGATAGAGCTTATGTCCTTGAGAAAATAATGGATGCTCTACATGCTACGTCATTAGACACTTCAGTTTTTAATATTTTATTATCAGTTCATCTTCCCAGAATTATGCAATTTGCATATGTTGTTTAAATCATTTGAAAGCATGTAGTTGTAATCTTTTTTTGCGATAAGCTACAATAAACAAAAACAGTTTTATTTGCTGCTCCAAAAAATAGAGCTTTCTCTATTACAAAACATAGTTCTTTTCTTGGTTTCAGTATATTGTTGTTTTTCTAGAATAGATCTTTTGTGTACTGCTGCAAATTGATTTCTACAAGGGGGAGATTCTATTCCTACTGCTATAAGAAATGGCATAAGCTCATTTATAGTGAAAATTGCCATATTTTGCAAAGGATATGCACAGTCTTCATGGTGCGTGGACAATTTGGTTCTTATGTTGGAACAAATTGACCAAGGGGCCCTGTTTATTCTAGTCTTCTGCAAAGTGAAACCTTGGGAGCTTTGGTACATGGAGAATGATAATTTTGAATATGCTGTGACATTTTCTTATTATCAAAGTAAAGGTAGGAATCTTGATAGTTTGGATGTTTAGAAGAAAGCTCTTGAATCTGCTACAGACATATCTGGCTACAAGTGCAGCCAGCATCAAGAGTAAGATTATTGTCATGTCTTTTCATTTTTCTACACTACATGATACTCATTTTAGCTTACTAAATTGATAGTGTCAAATTGTCTTGGATTATAAATTGTGCAGATTAAATTGATGGACGTTTGAATCACATTCACATATCATCAGAAAATGGGTAAATAAATATTTTTCAAAAACATAATATAAGTTATTAAATGAGCAGATTAAATTAATCAATGAAGAAGAAAAAATATAATGACACAACCATTTATCATGGTTCGAAAAAACTTATGTCCACACTCAAAGCAAGGAACAATTATATTAATGAAATGTCTGATCTGATACAATACATGACTGCACAAGTCATTTATAGAAAGCTCCTTGAATACAAAGAGTCAAGAGGGAGAAGGAAGAATCATGATGGTTGGGCTTCATATCCCAACAATCTCCCTCATGAAGTCCAACTGGCACAACCATGCATCATGTCATTCTCTACTTCCTATTCCACATCTCAAAAAATAACAAGGCCTAGAGAAGACCTCAATGTTGTCAAACCTTGTTCCAACACACTGCAAATGAGTCTTCTCCAAGTTACACTAGAATTATAAATATCTTCTCTGTAATGCAGCCTAAAGCTCACATAATTTGCATCATTCCAATTCCATTCCTTGCTGAGTACGGAGTGAAAAATATGAAGGTTGCGTGATTATGGAAATTGAATTCCCAAAATCATAAATACAGGTTTCAATTAATTGCCTCCTCCCCAAGTCCATGAGTATTAAACCATTTTGTATATTTTCTTTACTAAAACAAAGATCAACACCAGTTACGTCTTCTCCTTCATTATCTGCCCCTTCTTCTTCTTGCTCAACAAATTTTTTGTATGCTTCTTTAGAGTGACCATTGGACTTCATATCCCAACAATATTGACATACGACATATATAATAGGGAATATTCTTATCATACCAAACACCACTATTTCCCTTTTTTAAAAATTTAATCTTTTTTCTCCTCTCTATTCTTAGATTTCTTTATACGGCCATTAATTTCTTGTCTCTCATAAATTTATTTACTCCATCATAAGGCCATTCTAGAATCTACAATCATTTTTCTGTACTCAATAAGTATGTGAAAAGCAGAGTAGATTTTGGCATTCACTATTCTTCTAATAAGTTTGAGCTTGTTGGCTTTAGTGATTCAGATTGGGGAGGTAGTTTGGATGATAAAAAATCTACATCTGGTAACTGTTTTTCTTTGGGTTTTGGTTTAATCACATGGAGTTCAAAGAAGAAAAGTATGGTTGCTCTCTCTTCTACAAAATCAGAGTATCTTGCAGTTACTTCAACAGGAACACAAGCTTTATGGCTTAGAAAGCTTCTTGAGGAAATTGGTGAGATACAGGTTCAGCCTATTATGATTTTTTGTGACAACGTAAGTGCCATTAAATTGGCCAAGAATCTAGTTCATCACAATAGGACCAAACACATTGATCTAAAACAACACTTCATTAGAGATTTGGTTCAAAATAAAGCGGTTGAGTTGAAATACATCAACACAAAGGAGCAAATAGTGGATATCTTCACGAAAGCGGTTGCAAAAGATTAATTTGTGGCTTTCAAAAATCAAATTGTGAGTCCTCTTAGCATCAAGGGGGAGTATGAAGATTGATGCTTTGTTTCAACTTTACCACTTCTCCAAACTCGAGATCCATCGCTTGTTTTAACTTTGATTCCATCATCAATCAATCAGAGTTTTAGATTTAGATTTAATAAACTTAGTTGTATCAATTCATGCAGCCATCAATTAAGAGAGCTAATGCAATGTTTTAGGTAGTTTTCAATAGTTATTTATGTAGCAAACTGCAGTTGCATTGATAGAGCTTATGTCCTTGAGAAAATAATGGATGCTCTACATGCTACATCATTAGACACTTCAATTTTTATTTTTTAATTACTTGTTCATCTTCCAAGAATTAAATGCAATTTTCATATGCTATTCAAATCATTTAAAAGCATGTAATTGTAATCTTTTTTTGCGATAAGTTGCAATAAACAAAAACAATTTCATTTGCTGCTCAAAAAAATAGAACTTTCTCTGTTACAAAACATAGTTCTGTGAGATACAGGTTCAATCTACTGTGATTTTTTGTGACAACGTAAGTGCCATTAAATTGGCTAAAAATCTAGTTCATCACAATAGGACCAAACACTTAGATATGAAACAACACTTCATTAGAGATTTGGTTCAAAATAAAGTGGTTGAGTTGAAATATATCAACACAAAGGAGCAAATAGCGGATATCTTCATGAAAGCAGTTGCAAAAGATCAATTTATCACTCTCAAAAATCAAATTGTGAGTCCTCTCAGCATCAAGGGAGAGTATGAAGATTGATGCTTTATTTCAACTTTACGGCTTCTCCAAACTCGAGATCCACGGCTTGTTTTAACTTTGATTCCATCGTTAATCAATCAGAGTTTTAAATTTAGATTTAATAAATTTAGCGGTATCAATTCATGCAACCATCAATTAAGGGAGCTAATGCAATGTTTTAGGTAGTTTTCAATAGGTCTTTATGTAGCAAACTACAGTTGCATTGATAGAGCTTATGTCCTTGAGAAAATAATGGATGCTCTGCATGCTACGCCATTAGACACTTCAATTTTTATTTTTTAATTATTAGTTCATATTCCAAGAATTAAATGCAATTTTCATATGCTGTTTGAATCATTTAAAAGCACGCAATTGTAATCTTTTTTTGCGATAAGTTGCAATAAACAAATATAGTTTCATTTGCTGCTCCAAAAAGTAGAGCTTTCTCCGTTACAAAACATAGTTCTTTTCTTGGTTTCAATATGTTGTTTCTTTTCTAGAATAGATCTTCTGTGTACTGTTGCAAATTGATTTCTACAAGAAGGGGGAGATTCTATTCATACTGCTATAAGAAATGGCATAAGCTCATCTGCAGTGCAAATTGCCATATTTTCCAAAGGATATGCACAGTCTTCATGGTGCTTGGACAATGGTTCTTATGTTGGAACAAATTGACCAAGGGGCCTTATTTTATTCCAGTCTTCTGCAAAGTGAAACCTTGGGGGCTTCAGTATATGGAGAATGACAATTCTAAATATGCTACGACATTTTCTTATTATCAAAGTAAAGGCAAGAATCTTGATAGTTTGGATGTTTGGAAGAAAGGTCTTGAATCTGCTACAGACATATCTAGCTCCAAGTGTAGCCAGCATCAAGAGTAAGATTACTGTCATGTCTTTTTGTTTTTCTACACTACATGATACGCATTTTAGCTTACTAAATTGATAGTGTCAATTTGTCTTGGATTAAATTGTGCAGATTAAATTGATGGACGTTTGAATCACATTCACATATCATCAGTGTTAATTATTATTAGTTGGACAGCTGTTATTTCTGACCCAGAAATAGCAGTAGTATTTATGGGTAGCTTGGACAGTTGTTCGTCCTTATCTATGTATAACAGCATTAGTTATGGGTAGTTTGGATAGCTATTTGTCCACTTGCCGAGAATTAGTAAATGGTTATTGCAAGGATAATTATTTACTAATTTTAGTGATTCCCTTTTGGACACCTTGCAACCAATTCTATTATTGGTTGTCGAGTTGTCTTAATATCAGCCGTTGGTTTGATTTAATCTTGATCGTTGGTTTTTCCAATAGGGTAGTATAAAAAGGGGTCATTGGGTCATTTGGAGATAAAAGTTTTGGAGAAGCATTTTGCAATGATAGCAAATTGTCTTGCAGTGTTAGCAAGGGCGCAATGTTAGCATGGGGATAGCAGTGGGGAATATCAGCGGGAGAAATTAGGAGGTTGTCAGAGTTCTGCCAATGAGAGGCAAAGAATTTTGTATCTCTTGATTTGCTGAAGTTTAATATAGTTCCTCATCTGTAGAACTGGTTTTCCCTTAGGGGTTTTTCCAGGGACAATTTGTCCGAAAATATTGTGTTCATTGTGTTGCGCATTTCTTTCCATATTTTATAAGTGAAGTTGCAGTTGTGTTATTTTTCGATATTAGCTGGGAATTTATTTTCAGCAGTTTAATAATCGTTTACGATAGGAGATTAATAATTAGTGACTGCAATAGTTGATTTTTCACATGGTATCAGAGCATTGTTAACGGTAGAAGAGCTTTTCCCTAGGAAAGAAATTTTGATCTCTTTATATTTATTATTGCTTTAAACCCTTGAGATGGCTTCAGCTGGTTTGAGAGATCTAGATAGATTGGATGGTGCCTCAAATTTTGGTGTCTGGAAGGCCAGAATTTCTTTATTGTTGGAAGAGAATGGTATCAAGGACTATGCTACCAGTGTTGTACCTGTACCAATGGATGCAACACAACTTGCAGCATATAGGAAGGACGATGCCAAGGCGAGGAGGATAATCCTTGATGGTGTCAAGGATCATATTGTTCCACATATCTCGGAGCTAGATACAGTGAAGAAGATGTGGGACACCATTCTAAATCTGTACCAAAATGCTACCACCAACAGGAAGTTGATTCTCAGAGAGAAGCTAAAGAATACTTCGATGAATCAGGGAGAAGGCGTCACAAGTTACCTCACCAGGCTCAGACTTGTCAAGGATGAGTTAGCAGCTGTTGGAGATAGCCCTAGTGATGAGGAACTAGTGAGAATAGCCCTAAATGGGTTTACTAAACAATGGAGTGTCTTTGTTCAAGTTGTCACTGGATGAGATACTTTACTGAGTTGGGATCGACTATGGACTGATTTCACTCAGGAGGAGTTTAGACTAAGTCTTGTCAATGGGGCCAACAAGAGTCAAAAAAATGAGGTGGAACAAGAGAATGTTTCCCTAGCGAGTAAAGGAAAAGCAAAGAAGGGATCTAGCAAAGGATCAAATTCACAAAGTGAGAAGAAGAAGAAGGACCTTTCTAAGGTCAAATGCTTTGGATGTCACGAGTTTGGCCACTATGTCAGTGATTTCCCAGAGAGGAAAAAGGGTAAGAAGCAAGTGGTAGCTTCAGCAAGTGCAGAAGAACTCTCCAATAGAATGGAAGATGAGTTTGCACTCATAGCTTGTATGGTTAGCTCAACCTCACAGTGTGTTTGGTATATAGATAGTGGGGCGTCATTTCATATGACAGGAGTTAGAGAGTACTTCTCTAGTTACAAGGAGGAGGACACCAATATCCAGATTTCTATGGAAAACTTGTCCAAACTCGACCCTGTTGGGAAAGGGACTCTTCAGTTTCAGAGGGAGAATGGAAAGATAATTCAACTTCATGATGTGTTATATGTGCCAGGCTTAGATATGAATTTGATTTCTGTATATGTTCTTCAGGATAGGGGGTATAATGTACTCTTTAGAGGGACAAATGTGTTGATTAAGCACAAGGATTGGAAATCACCCATAACTATTGGAGTTAGGAGTGGTCACCTTTATAGATTGCAGTTTGATACTCCTAAGGCACTTATGAGCAACAATAATCCTAGAGATCTTGGAGAGCTACGGCATAGGAGGATGGGCCATATTCATCATGGAGCACTTAGATTGCTTTGTGAGACCATGACAGGTGTTCCAGAGGTAAGCACAGAGCATGACGATGTATGTAAGGGATGTGTGTTGGGGAAGTTTGCGAAAGCATCTTTTCCAAGGAGTGACACCAGATCTAAGGGTGTTCTTGATCTAGTACATTCAGATGTTTGTGGACCGATGTCGACGAAATCTCTCAGAGGATATGAGTACTATGTTACTTTTATTGATGATTTCTCTAGAAAGACCTGGATATACTTCTTGAAGACTAAGGATGAAGTTTTCAGTCAATTCCAAGAGTTCAAGGCTCTTGTGGAGAAATCGACAGGAAAGAAGATAAAGGTTCTTTGGTTAGACAATGGAGGCGAGTACAAAGGAAATGTCTTCTAGGAGTTTTGCACCAGAGAAGGAATCAAGAGAGAATGGACTGTTTCTTACAATCTACAACAGAATGGAGTTGCTGAGAGGAAGAACCGTTCTATATCAAAGGCAGCAAGAGCTATGCTACATGACCAGGACATACCCCGTTACTTATGGGCAGAGGTGTGTAATACAATAGTCTACATTCAGAATAGAGTTCCACACAAGGTGCTAGGGAAGATGACACCAGAGGAGACTTTCACAGGGAAGAAGCCAGATGTTAGTCACTTCAGGATATTTGAGAGTTTGGCATATTTCCATATTCCTGGAGATACACGTACAAAGTTAGATCAGACTGCAGAGAAGGGGTACTTTGTTGGGTACAGCGAGACCTCAAAGGCATATAGGATTTTCATTCCAGGGACTAAAAGAATTATTGTCAGACGAGATGTCAAGTTCATGGAGGACAAGGCATTCAGGAGATCTAGAGATTTGCTAGCAGATGATCAGAGTGAGCAGCCAACAGAAGCTCCAAGACCAAGTCAAGAACAACAAAGCTCAAGTACAGTTACCAGTATGAGTGTAGACTCAATTAGTGAAGATTCACAAAGTATGGAGCAACAGATGCAACAAGAAATGCATCTAGAAGACTTAGAGGTTGACATTTCATCCTCTACAGTTGGTAGCAGGAACCATGTGGTTCCAGATACACAAAGGGATACTCAGGAGTTTGTGGGAGCTCCTAGGAAGAGTACAAGGCAACGAAGACAACTAGCCAAGTTCAATGACTATGTGGCATTAGTTAGTCAGTTGGTAGATAGTGAGCCTTCTAGCTACCAGGCTGCTGCAAAACATCAGGTATGGCGAGATGCTATGGTTGAGGAATATTCTTCAATAATGCAGAATGATGTGTGGGAGGTAGTACCTAGACCAACAGATAGGGCTATAGTTGGATCACGCTGGATCTATAAGATAAAGCATGATGTAGATGGTAGCATCGAGAAATACAAGGCGAGGTTCGTGGCAAAGGGGTTCTCTCAGAAGGAGGGAATAGACTATAAGGAGACATTTGCTCCTGTTGCCAGGTATACTTCTATACAAGCTGTAATCTCACTTGTAGCACAGATGGGATGGCAAATCCATCAAATGGATGTCAAGACAACATTCCTTAATGGTGAGTTGAAGGAGGAAGTATACATAGAACAACCAGAAGGCTTTGTAGCACACAGCAAAGAGATCCACGTGTGCAGATTGAAGAAAGCATTGTACGGACTCAAGCAGGCTCCTAGAGCGTGGTATGAGCACATTGATACATACTTGTAGAAAATGGGCTTTGTGAAGAGTGAAGTAGATGCTAACCTCTACTACTTGATGGTTGGGGGTGAGATTCTCATTCTTGTTATTTATGTGGACAACCTATTTCTTACAAGTTCACTAGGGCTCATAGTGGATTGCAAGAGGAACCTTGCAGAAGAGTTTGAGATGAAGGATTTAGGACTTATGCACTACTTTCTAGGCATGGAAGTGTGGTAGATAGATGGGGAGATTTTCCTTGGTCAAGGGAAATATTGCATTGAAATCTTGAAGAAATTTGGGATGGAGGATTGCAAAGCCATTTCTACACCCATGATCACGAATTGGAGGAAGGTAGATACAACTAAGGAGAAAGATGTAGATCCCACTTTATATAGACAGTTGATTGGTTCGCTTATGTATTTGGTCAACACTAGACCGGATATAGCATTTGCAGTAAACTCTCTTAGTCAATTCATGGTTGAACCAAAGAGAATACATTAGATAGCAGCTAAGCATGTGCTACGTTACTTGCGTGGTACAGTCGAGTATGGGATCAGATATGTTCGAGGTGAAGGTATCAGGTTGATAGGCTATACTGATGCAAATTGGGCAGGAAGTACAACAGACAAAAGGAGCACTTTAGGGTGTTGTTTTAGCTTGGGATCAGGAGTTGTATCTTGGTTTAGCAGGAAGCAGAAGTCTGTGGCTCTAAGTTCAGTAGAAGCAGAATACATAGTAGCTAGCATGGCAACATGTGAAGCTATATGGATTCGAAAGTTGTTAGTAGCCTTGTTTGGTCAGAAGGTTGAGACTACTGTGATACATTGTGACAATCAGAGTTGCATCAAGTTGTCTGAGAATCTAGTGTTTCATGATAGGTCTAAACATATAGATATCAGATATCACTTCATCAGAGATTGTGTATAAACGAGAGTTGTTCAGCTATAGTACATACCTACAGATGAGCAGGTAGCAGACATTTTGACTAAGGCATTGGGGAAGGCAAAATTTATCTTCTTTAGAGATAAGTTAGGTGTCCTGCAGAACAGCTTCCTTGCTAAGAGGGAGTGTTAATTATTGTTAGTTGGACAGCTGTTATTTCTGACCCAAAAATAGCAGTAGTATTTATGGGTAGCTTGTACAGTTGTTCGTCCTTATCTATGTATAGCAGCATTAGTTATGGGTAGTTTGGACAGCTGTTTGTCCACTTGCCGAGAATTAGTAAATAGTTATTGCAAGGATAATTATTTACTAATTTTAGTGATTCCCTTTTGGACACCTTGCAACCAATTCTATTATTGACTGTCAAGTTGTCTTAATCTCAGCCGTTGGTTTGATTTAATCTCGGTCGTTGGTTTTTCCAATAGGGTAGTATAAAAAGGGGTCATTGGGTCATTTGGAGATACAAGTTTTGGAGAAGCATTTTGCAGTGATAGCAAATTGTCTTGCAGTGTTAGCAAGGGCGTAGTGTTAGCGTGGGGATAGCAATGGGGAATATCAGTGGGAGAAATTAGGAGGTTGTCAGAGTTCTTCCAGTGAGAGGCAAGGAATTTTGTATCTCTTGATTTGCTGAAGTTTAGTATAGTTCCTCATCTATAGAACTAGTTTTTCCTTAGGGGTTTTTCCAAGGACAATTTGTTCGAAAATATTGTGTTCATTGTGTTGTGCATTTTTTTTCGTATTTTATAAGTGAAGTTGCAGTTGTGTTATTTTTCGATATTAGCTGGGAATTTATTTTCAGCAGTTTAATAATCGTTTACGATAGGAGATTAATAATCAGTGACTGCAATAGTTGATTTTTCACAATCAGGAAATGGATAAATTAATATTTTTTAAAAACATAATATAAGTTATTAAACGAGCAGATTAAATCAATCAACAAAGAAGACAAAATATAATGACACAACTATTTATCGTGGTTTGGAAAAACTTACGTCCACACTCAAAGTAGGGAACAATTATATTAATGAAATGTCTGGTCTAATACAATTGATGACTACACAAGTCATTTATAGAAAGCTCCTCGAATACAAAGAGTCAAGAGGGAGAAGGAACAGTTGTGACGATTGGGCTTCATATCCCAATAATCTCCCTTATGAAGTCCAACTGACACAACCAAGTATCATGGCATTCCTTGCTTCCTATTCCGCAACTCAGAAAATAACAAGGCCTAGAGAAGATCTCGATGTTGCCAAACCTTGTTCCAACACACTGCAGATGAGTCTTCTCCAAGTTACATCAGAATTATAAATATCTTCTCTGTAATGCAACTTGCAACTCACATAATTTGCATCATTCCAATTCCATTCCTTGCTAAGTAGGGAGTGAAAAATATGAAGATTGTTGGGACTTGTCCATCAACAGAAACAGCAAACACATTGGTTATGGAAATTGAATTCCCAAAATCATAAACATAAGTATCAATTAATTGCCTCCTCCCCAAGTCCATGAGTATTAAACCATTTTGTATATTTTCTTTACTAAAACAAAGATCAACGCCAGTTATGTCTTCTCCTTCATTATCTGCCCCTTCTTCTTCTTGCTCAACAAATTTTTTGTATGCTCCTTTAGAGTGACCATTAGACTTCATATCCCAACAATATTGACATACTAGAGAATATTCTTATCATACAAACACCACTACTTCCCTTTGGTTTTAATTTAATCTTTTTTCTCCTCTCTATTCTTAGATTTCTTTATACGGCCATTAATTTCTTGTCTCTCACAAATTTATTTACTCCATCATAAGGCCATCCTGGAATCTACAATCATTTTTCTATGCTCAATCATTCTTCCTCATAATGATTGCACAGTTTAACCCTGAAGAGATTCGCACACTATTTCATAGACTGTTAAAAACTAAATTCATTTAGTAGAAGACTTTCTAAACAGGTCCTTGCTGTTTGGATTGCAGAGATCTGTGTGAGAAGAAGATTGTGTCCCGTGCTGTGCAAGAAATGCAGAAGAGGATGCCCTTGATTGTTGCCAAATATCCCATTGCACTTATGAACTCGTCCAAGATTTTGAAATGTCTTGCCCACAAACAGCAGGCTTGGTAGGCATCTTCGGACTTGGGGGGTCTGGCAATAGAGTTTTTTAGCAGGAAGCACGAAAGATACGTTGCATCATCTTTTATCCCTGATGTGAGGGAATCATATACCAATCGTCAATTGCACTCGTTGCAAAATCAGCCATCCAAAAATCTTTTCCATGAAGAATCAGAGTTTAGAAATGTGGATGAAGGAACAACTTGCACGGGCAAATGACTGCAAAGATAGGAAGCATTCTAATTAGGAGCTCTTCTGTAGCCATGCTTTGCGGCCATAGGATTCACCCACTGCATATGAAAAATTGGTTGAATGTTACATTGACTTTTGTGGTGGCTTACCACTTTCGCTCCAAGTTTAGGAACTACTCCATGCTAAACTTCCAATGGGATCTCGCCTTAAAGTTCCTCTTTCTCCTTTCACACTGAAGATTTTTACATATATATTTTTGGCTTTGGTCTAATATGAGATTGTTATAGACTGCCCTTAAAACATCATCCATACCAGCTCTCTTCCGTTCCACATGGTCATCGAAATGCATTCTTCTTAAATCTTCTAATGCCCATAACATGATTTCTAACTCTTGCAGTTTTTTAATTATTACAAATAAAAACAGGTAGAGATTCAATGTCGAGTTGCGTTGTCCCGCTCTTTCCTCCCATTGGAAATAGAAATTCAAACAATATGTTCCAATTTGTTTACTAGTCTTGAGTTGTATCCTTTCTTCATGATGTTGCAGCTGGTCTACGGGCCATAAATCTCCATGTAAAGTATGAGAGAGACTTAGATCCAAAAATCTACATTTTAGATCTTTCTTGCTTTTGCAGCATCTTTTCCATTTGAAAGTCGGCCACTCTTAAATATCACATATTAAGAGAAGAATTAAGCTTGAAACAAAAAAGTCAACTTTGACTATTTAACACTTTTGGTGTGGAATTAAGCTTAGTGTGTGATGTTTAAGTCGTTCCTTGAAGGTCTTGTGATCATACATCTTAAAATATAAAATAAATACTTACAATAAGAACAATATTTTCATTGTATAAGGTGTCATTGTATATATTGCAAATGAAAATGATTGCATAGCTAATTTTAGTAATCTTTGTTTTATCCACCATTTTTCATTTCTAATTTTTCTTCTATAGTATTTTGCTCCTTATTTTATAAAAATTCTCATTATCACCATTTTTAATTAAAATTCTTATTATCACCATTTTTAATTAAAATTAGAAATTCTGTAAAATTGATCACAAATTAACCAAAAATAAAAAATAAAGGCTTACCCAAAACATGTCAAGCATATAAATGGAGAGTACAAGAAATTATGTATAAAATTAAATCAAAAACCACATAGATAAATAAACAAATAAAAATAAAAATAGAAAAGGTAGAGATAAGTAAAAAAATTTAGTGTATTTTAATTTCACTTTGATCTAAAAGTTCTTTTTCATAAGACCTATATAAAACTTGTATATGTAGGAAGTAACATTATCAAATTTCCGCAATCTATTTGAAATGTATAAAAACATACACAATTGAATTTGGAAATATATATATATATATATATATATATAAAGGAAGTACATGGATTAATTCTTTATTCAACTTGTGTGTGTGTGGAAGTCTAGATATTGATATCTCTGTTCAATTTTTTCATTTGATCCATGTGCAACTTCTAATTCATTTTCAATGTGGAATAGGTTCTAAGTGGGGTAGTGTTTCTCAGGGACTTTGAAAAGGACTTGTTTTCCCTATTTATTTATTATCATACTTGATGGGTTTGGAAGATTTATCAGTAGACCTTCAGATTGATCTACACATTCTAAAGGTGCTACAAGATAACTAGGATAAGACTTTGTCTTTAATTTTGAAGTTACATCATGATTTTCTTTCTCATTTTGGTAGAACCTTGTAAATTTTTGGCATTTGTAACAAAAACAGGGGGGAAAGTATATATGAAATGTACATATTTATATACATGACAATGGAGTTATGTATGGGAAGAATAAAATGTGTGTACAACAAGAAGATATGTAAAAGTAGATAATAAAAAATAGAGTTCTTAGTTCAAACCGAGTTACAAATTCTTTAGTGCAAACTGAGCTACAAAACAGAGCATACTCAAAGGGGGAGTTTGATTGAAGAATTTTGATTTCAGATTTCATGCATGATAAATGTTTTTGTCACTAATGCCAAAGGGGCAAATTGTTAATCTTATGACAAGATATATTGTCTATTAGTGCCAAAACACTTAGTCACTATGGAAAAACAGTAATGACCAAGCTACCAAGAAGTAGTTTCAATCGAGTTGACAGTTCTCACTGAGCTATAGTGTTAACCGAGTTGATAGTATTTACCAAGCTACAATGTAAACTGAATCAACAGAGTATTTTCATTTCGAGATGAAAACCAAAAGGTAGAGTAGTGTGAACCGAGTCAGCAATACTTACCGAGTGATCAGCATGAATTGAGCATCCAATATCAACCAAGTGCTAGAGTTAGCCAAGGTGACAGTGTTACCCAAGTGTCTTCAATATCACTTAACTAAGCCACTGGACCCGAGTTACAACATTGAGCCAACTTGGTAATTATTTTGGAACTATTTATGTTGTAGCTGACCTATAATGGAATTATTTGGATAGATATAAGTATAAGGTATTTTTTTGTCCAAATGATATACAATGAGTTGAAGAACATTACATACAAGCGAATATGGAAGACCAAAATATTTAGAAGGCTACAAGAAGCATAAGGAAAGGTAGAAACTCATCTATCACAATCAGGTTATGAGTTTATATTAAAGGATCTTCATTAGCAATCAGAGTTGCATATCAGAGATCAATCCATTGATTCATCCTAATAGGTACATCAGTCCCAAATCTCTTAACAAGGTGAACCTAATAGTCCTTTGTAGAAACTACTAGCAAAGTCTTAATTATATTGTATAAATCCTTTCACGAGGTGGACATAATAGTCCTTCTTCCTTGTAACCAAGTAGATCACCAGAAGTGATCATTTGTAAGTCTTAACAGGCCAACTTTATTATTGTAGTAGTGAAGCATTGTGGGTGTCATCCCCACCTTAGTTTTACCTTCTACTTGTAGGGTTTTTGGGTTACCAAATATTGTTTTATGATGTTGTTGCTTTATTCATTTATCTTCCATGCATGGAAGTAAATTAGACAACAATAATAAAGTGAATGAAGATTTAAGTGGTTCCTAATTCAACCCCCCTAGTCACCTAGCTTGTATTACATTTCCAACACCTCTCTCTATCTATTTCTCCCCCTATCTTTATAGTTTTATCTATATTTTTATATTCCCTACCTTTCTCCATCTCTCACTCTCCCCCACATCTCTAAACCTCTCTCTCCCATTACCCTTCTAGTCACTCTCTTTTTCATCCAAGGACTTTCCTCTCTTCCCCCTTTCTCACTATCTCATCTTTCCCTCCTCCCCCTCCTAACCCCTGCTCCCTCTCTCCCCCATAACTCTACAATATACACAATAACACCAACTATTTGTTGTAAAATAGCATCAACTATTTGATTTAATGTAAGGTGAAATCAAATGATCAAAAGGTAAATGCATCTCTCTCTATACATCTCTCCCTTTCCTTTCCCATATATATCTATCTCCCTCTCTTCCATGCAAGTAATGCCTTCTTCTATTCACAAATGTATTAAGTCTCTACTTTCTATTTTTGAACCCATTCAACCCATTATAGATAATTAATAGAGAAATTTTTTAATGAGCTAAATTATTTCAAAGTGGGTTAAGATATTAGGTTATCTTTATTAACCTTTGCATTATCCAATCTCACTATTTTATAGAGGGTCAAAATGGCATCCTTATAAATGGTTAAACCTTTCTCTATTTTTCTAGGTTCCCTTTTGCCCCTAGCAAAATGGTGAAACTAGTTAGGTTCTTCCATGTGGGAGGGCTAAGTTTGCATGTTATCCCATCTCACAATTTTTTTTGTTGATTGTGTAACTACCTCTAATTAGTAGAAGAAATTGTGGGATGAGATAACATGCCATGTTAACCTGGAGTAGCCTAACTAGTTTTTCCATTTCACTAAGGGAAAAAAGGGAAAACCAATTAAAAATTTCTTAAGTTAGTGACAAGGATAACACTATCATGCCAAAAATATTGGGGCAAAAACACGCAATTTTTTTTTAATTTTATAAAGTTAATTAATCCACTGTGCTAATACATGCAACACTGAAATGGTTGTGGAAAGCCGACAAAAGATTAAAAGTGAGTTTCGACTATTTTTCAATGAGATGTAGAGTTGACATTCCGATCATACTGTATAGGTCAAAAACACTCGAGTCAAGGTGTTATAGGAACATCGATTTTGGATTGACTAAACCCTAAATGTTGACTAAGTCAACCTTAATATGACTCTTCCTTAAGTCATGTATTTAAATTCATAAAGTTTCATATGTTCTATTAGGTTATCGAGTTGTTTCATATTCATTTTGTGTGTCGGTTTAACCTCCTAGGTGAATCGGTTTCATCATTTTTAAAAAATCATCTAATTACCTTAATACCTTGTTTTCATTACTTAAATGAACTTTTAAACTAGTTAAAATCCTTAAATATTGATTATTAAATTATTCATAAAATTTGTTTCATCCTTAGGTCACATCCCTAAATGCTATCGGGTTATCAACCCAAGGTTCTTTCAATACTCCTTTTTATCCCATAACTCTCGCCATTGGAATTAAATGTACTTTGGAATAAAAGTATAAAAACATTAAAATGCAATATTTAATTACTTTTTTAACCATACAATGTCATCTCATAAGTTATTCCAATATGTTTAAACAATTCATCCCTAAGACACAATCACCTGGCAAAACTTCCTCGGAGTTATATCACTACCTCATTTTAACTCTAAAATTAACCCTAAGAACTAAAGTTTGTAATCCCTTAATCAATATAAATAATTCTACTATAATTAAGAATATAAATTTCATTCCCAACACATTAAAAGTAATTTTAAATCAAATAGTAAAACTAACTTAAAACATTTGACTTCCTATCCATTCACCTTTCAATATTAATCTAACCCTCCTACTAAAACCTACTAATTGGATATTACGTCTTCCTAAACACCTAACAAATTTAATACTTACATAACATAATGTTACTAATTGTCAAAAAACAAATATAGTTTAAATTAATACAAATCTAACATTCTAATCCTAAACTAATCCCACATCTCTTTATTAACATTACCTCCTAACTAACTTACTACACATACTAACCCCTACACTCTAACCATACTACCACTAAACATGGGTGGCTTCCAAAGTCTCTGCATGTGATCCCATGTTTGCAACTCATTGCCCAAGGTGAGTACGCATGACCATAGTGACTGGCAGGTTTTTTAAAGTTTAAAGTTTCCAACTTGTGTTTGATTGGAGGAAGGACTTTAATGTTCAATTTCAATGCATACAAAAACCTTTATTACCCCCCACCCCCCAATTCAACATGGATCAGCAATGGGTCTTATCACCTAGCAATGTACATTTTTCCATGCAGGAGATAAAGGTGGAACTTTGGAGATGTTGACATAAGATAGTTATGTTAAAAACTTGAAATCTCCCTTCCTATCTTTTTTGCCCAATCAACATATTATGTCAAGGTTGACATGGGGCATGTGTGGAGGACTTTGTAGACCCCTTGAGGCCATTTCAATGCCATCTTAGAGGGAACATATTTACAAATTTATGTTTTAAAGTTTATTAGGTGAGGTGGGATAGGGTAAGGGTAGGGTAGAAAAGGATTATTTCAATTGTTTTTTTTTTGTTTAATTTGTTTTTATTGTATTTTATAATTATATATCTATTATTTGAAATGTGTCAAAGGATTTTAAGAGGAATCTTTTTAAGAATATTCTCTATTGCTGAAGAGAATTAAAATTTTACATACAAAAACTAGAGAGCATTTTTTCTCTAAAATAAATGAAATTTTAAAGTTTTATTTTCTCATATAAGAGTTAGATTTTTTATAGAAATTTTAACATGGCATTAGGTACTAATGTTTAATTCATTTCCATGGATGGAATATAGTCCAATAGTTTTTGATGTTATATTTTGTATTCAAGTATGAGCATCTTTCAATAATTACTAACAATGCAATATAAAGTAACATTCATCTGAATCAAATTTCCTCTAACACATAATGATAATCAATTTGAACAACTTTGTATAACATCATTATATATATTAGCAAATTGATCATTTGCATTTAGAATGAATTCTCAGGAGTACAAGGAGTGTCCTAAGAAATGAATTACTTTTTTTTTTCTTCTAAACATAAGTGGCCTAGCCACTATATATATATAATTAAAAACCTGATTCAAAGACTCAATCAGGAAAGAATTAGGGAAGAAAATTGGATATCGTTGTCATTACATATATAAAGTTAAAAATGAATTGTGAAACACTACGTTTATGCATTTATCCTATACCAATCTATTTTCATGGGATTTACCATGAAATCCATTTAACATGTTCTCATTTCTACTATCAAATCTTATAAATCAAGATCATATTTTTCGAGGAGAAGTCTCCATAACAATGGACTCAAGAACACCAAGAAAACTTTGAATCCATTTTGGCTCCATTTCAAGGTGTTATACAAGCAATCTGCAAATACATAAAGATAACCATGAAGAGCTCACCTCCCAACCAAGGCCTCGATGTAAGGCCCCTCCCCAATCTTAGGAGAAATGAAATCAATCGGGATACAAAATAGATGCAATCACATTGACAACTAAACAAACTAATCCCATCCAAGGTTTTCACAATAGGTTTTTGTATGTGTGAAAGCCTAATCTGTTGGGAGCACATGTAAACAATAAAATATTAGTAGCATGTGCATATCATAATATCAAAATCAAGAAAACTACCAACTAATATTGTGTTTTAAAACTAATGCAACCGATAAATAAGATTCCTCACACAACTTCAAAGCAACTCAACAAGAGCGCCCATAAGAGGCCTTGTTGGTGTGCTTAAGTGTGAGGGATGTGGATGTGCTCTCCCAAACACAACTATGAATAAATCCTTTCAAATTGATATGAATGAATGAAAGTATGCAAATGTGAATCTATACTAAAATGTATGTAAAATACCTTCAAGCAATGGCTATGAGTAAGCCCCCTAAAAACGATCCCATGGATGTGAATGTGAATGGAATGTAATGAAGAAAGAAACCTAACAATATCATACTACCATGAAACTAATTCAAAATCTAGAAATTTTAAACAATGCAAATAACTACCAAAGGTTAGCTCTAAGCATAAAATCTCTAAAAGCTTTATAACTATACTAGCATGATAACAATGCAAACGAGAGAGATGAAAAATGCTTGCAACAAGGGCTCTATTTATACATTTGAGAGAGGCCTTGGGGAGGTGGCATCTATGTGGCATCCACATAGGTGCCACAAGGGAGACACATGGGCTAAAGGAAAAGCCATGCAAAAGTCAAAAAGAGCCTTTGTGGTTGAGAGGCTCAAGGTGTGCTCACACATGTGTGAGCAACTTTGGGGAAAGGAATGAGGGGCAAATGTGTAAGAGTACCTTTGTGGATAGTTTAATGAAAGGAGGCTCCTTGAGCCTTGTGTAGCTCACACATGTTTGAGCAACTACTTAGTTGCTAAGGAGGTGATTAAAAGAGGTTTAAGATAATAAAGTGGGATTAAGTAGTGGGTAGGCTTAGAAGGATGAGAGTGATGGGTGTAGACTAAGTTTTAGGATGGGATTAGGATTAAATTAAATAAGATTTAACTTAATCACAGGATTAAAGAATTTAATAAAGTGGAGGGAATTAAATAAATTAGAATTTATTTAAAAGGGGAGTATGGAGCACTATGCATTAAATGAATTGAATACATTAGATGGGAAGTATTCAAATTAAATTTAAATACATTAGGAAAGTGAACCTATTTAATTAAATAAGTAAAAGATTATGACAAATATAATTAATTAATTAATTAATAATCATAATTTCAAAGGAAATATTAAATGAATTAATATAGCATTTGGGACGATTTTAAGCATCTATAGTTTCATACTGAACCAAGACTAGGGAGAAGGTGGATTTTTTCTAGGGTAGGAGATGTCAATCACAAACACAAAACATATGGCTCTTTCGAGGCTGATAATCACAATGAACTTCCATTCTTTCTCTCCTTATCTCCCCAAACAAAAACCAGTTTGTATTGACAAGGGCCCATAACACCTTACTTTCTCCCTCTCCTCATCATGAGGAGAGACTCTACATTGATTTGAAGTCCAACTAAGGCTCTTCTCCTATACATGGCCACTTCTGCCCTATCCGAAGGTGAGTAATGAGAACACACCCTTAGCAGTTTTTCCCACAAAACAAAAAAGAAAAACATGAAGGAAAACAAATAGAAAACCCACAAATACCCATCACTCACATGTTTCATCACAAACATGAAATACACACATGCAAGAGATTTACATAAGCAACAAAGAACAATGCATGAAGAACAAGGCCATGAAGAATCCTACCTTCACAAAGGTTATGACAATGGAGTTTTTGAGATGATCTAATTAATCCTTCTTCCTCCTCAATTCCAAGATTAACTTTCTCTAAATGTAGAGAATAGGTGAACAACCTTCAACTCTCAAAATGATCACTAAAATAGGCTTCTAAACTCACCCACCTAAAATGGCAATAACTTCAGACTTGACCTAAGCTTTCTAGGGTCTTCCCACTTGATCCTACCATTAAGACAACTTTTTAGGAGAAGTGTAAACTTGGCTAACCTCAAGGATATGTTCATTTTTCGCACTAAAGAGAAAATGAGATATTTAAAGGCTCATAAAAGTCAACAGAAGGATCTAGAAGGGTGGAAAATGTCCCCAACTCATACACATACCTCTTAGGGACTTATATTGTATTAATTTTGGCCTCTAGGATCATTTTAGGACCTATATAATTAGCATGAAATATTTGAACTTTTTAAAACCCTAAGAATGATACCTTTCCACTAAACCCTAATTAGGGTAATTTATTCTAGGTTACCAACTAATTAGTCTTAGATTACTAACTTAATCAATCTTTGGGTAACAGGTTACTCCACTAACCCTAATTAACATGTTGATTCACGTATATGAATTATGAGTGTCAAGTGACACTATAAGATTCACTATTATGTAACATTAAACACCTTACTTGAAATACAGAATGATACACACATTCATATTACGATACAAATAAAACACTAGACAACAAGGTTTGAATCACAAAATTGGATTCAACCTTCTCCTTATTGTTTGCACATAGGGTCGATTATCAATTCTCAAATAAATTGCATGGTTAATAATCCTGCACACTCAATTCAAACATCAATAGTTCGATAACATCATATTCATGTACTTAAACCAAATTGCATAATCACATTGATCAAAACGTCAAACTTTCATTTGAATAATCCTTTCTCATTTATGCACACATTTAATCATCAATAATTGCATAATCAATATAACATAACATATTCATCAATTCGAATTAAAATACTAGAATAATCATCATTAGGCATGCATATATCTAAACATCATCAATAGGGCATACAAAACTATCTGAATGCATATAATCTAATCATCAAGGTAACATAATCAACATCATCGTCATAAGGTGAAACACCTTGTATCATCATTAGCGCAAATTAATGTTTAAATAGGCAAGATAATGTAGTAAGTCTCGAATCACAGAGTATTAAAACATGAATGTATCAACTGATCTCCATTTCTATTAAGATACCTAAACCATAAAATGTTAATTCAAATTTAAATAAATACATACAAGGAGGGGTCTTATAAACATGATGATTTTCCATAGATAGTTGGACATGTTATCATATATCCAAGAATTATTCTAGACTTTAGAGGAGGTTTTGTAGTCCAATGTATGATAGACTTTGGGATGTAATGGTCATATAATATTGCATCCCATTTTGTGAGATAAAAAATTATTAAGTTAGATACATTATAATTGTTGGCTAATTTTGCCCCCATTCAACCCATCACATATAGTAGATATAAGATATTTTTAATGGTATAAAAAAATTCTCTATGGGTTAACACATCATGTTTGTTGCAAAAAATTGTTGTATTGGCCCTATTTCATTATTTCACAGGTTTCCTTTTTTACCCTTTGTATTACACATTAATGGTCCTAAGAAATCTTAATGGTTCTTCCAACCCCTTAGAACCCCTTATGATACATAGTGTGTCCTAAGTGGTGCTAATGGGTACTAAGGGGTAACTCCAAGATGTGATAACACATTAATCAATAGGAGTAACTAATGGATGGAATAACACACTAAATTAACCCTACTACGTAGAAGAGCCTAACTAGTTTTTCCATTTATCTAGAGACAAAAAGGGAACCCAACAAAATAAAAAATTGTCTCACAATTTTGCAAGCTACCAAATTGACCTCCCACAACATAGAAAGATGAGGATAATATGAAGGTAAACCACTAAAAACATGACACATTAAGCCATTGTGACATATTTTAGCCCATTAAAAAAAATTCAAATAAATTATCTGTGATGTACTGAATGGGGAAAATAATAGCCAACATATGGTTTTCCTAGTGTCACTTAATTTGTAAGGTTAATGATCTTTTTAAATTTCACTTTCAAAGTTATAATTTTGTGTAACTACATCCTATCCATAGGAGTAACTATGGGATGGGATAACATACAATGTCAACCTGTTAGATGGAAGAGCCTAACTGATTTCATCATTTTGATTGGGGAGAAAAGGGAACCCAACAAAATAGAAAAGGGTTTTTCCATTTCATGACCTACCAAATTCACCTCCCATAATATTAAAAACGAGGATAATAGGCCAGTTATCATTTATAGTGAGTTAACATGTCAGTTATCTGAGGCTAACCTTCATGTTATCCTCATTCCACTATTTTGTGGGGTTTTTTTTTTTCCCCTACCAAAATGGGAAAAAAAAATGGAGCCATATAGTAGACCCAAACTGGTTTCAACTATTGCAAGGGGCAAAAAGGAACCCAACAAGATAGTGAAATGGTGCCAACATGACATATTATCCCATTGGTACATATTTTGACCCATTTAAAATTTCTCAGATTAGTTATCTATGATGGGTTGAATGGGGGAAACAATAGAAGCAATGCCCAATGGTTTTCGTTCTCTTCATTCAAACATGATTCAACAATGATTTTCTTGGTAAAATCGTATTTTCATTTTAAAATATATTAAGAACTATATTTTTTGTATTATTTTTATTCATCTAGCTTTAGTAGAATTGACATGGATTTCATTTAGGTACAAATTATAATTACATTGGTGCATATGTTCTTCTACATCCATCCCATCCATGTTCTTAAATATTCTACTATGCTCGTATGTTTAGTTTTCACTATATTGTATGAAATCAATTAATATCAACTTTATTCTTTATTTTGTTCTTATTATTTCCAATAAGATTAGAATCTAATTTTAAAATTATGTACTTTTATATTTTAAGTAGACAAAAAAATTAAAAACTAATTAACATTTTATATTTACCTTATTAAGTAGTGAAATTATAAGATAGTAAGTGAAAATAACATTTCAAAAAACTAAATATGATTTTCAATTCCTATGAACTCTCACCTTTTTTTATTTTGCATTTAAATGCTATATTTTCTATAATAATAATAAAGTTTTGCTATTACTTCCAAAATTTAATTCAAATTTAATTCAAATTTAATTAAGTTATCAAACTTTATATCATCATTTAACATATTTTTTATTCGCATAAAATTACTTTTACACTCTTGACTATACTACCTAAATTTATTGAAAGAGTGACATTGGATATTCAATTCATTGTTTCTTATTATTTTGTTGTGTATCCTTCCTATTTTTTAATTTTATTTTATGATAGTTACAAAAGCATACAAATATCCTAAAATAATAAAAATATTAATATTATTTTTCTATAATTAATAGTTCTAATCCATCTCTATTATTTTATATCTTTAAAAAACTATTATTTTCTAAAATTAAAAGTAAAATGCACTTGATGTTTAAAAGGTGACTTTTTTTTTAAGAACATAAAATTTGAATAGAAAGGGAACAATTTTTATTAATAACAGTTAACATTAAGTGTTGGAACATCAAATTAAATTAGTGGAATGGCAAACAAATTTAAAAATGAACGACAACTCAAAATCAATTCTTTATTTAAAACTAAAAACTAAAAAAAAAATTAGAATGTGACTTATATTGATAATTAATCTTATCAATTAAATAACAAACTAATATATAATAATAATAATAAAATTTTAATTTTTTTAAATAAAGTGTCAAAACTAACGAAAATTGAAATGTATGAATTTTTTAAAGAGAAGTGGTTAATATCTCAAAAGAAAAATAATAGAAAAAATTTATGTTAAATAATAGAACATATTACTTTTGTTCAAATTTGTTGTTATTTTCTTTTGAAATCAATATTCAGCTCTTATGTTGGAGCTCCAAATTTTAAGTTCAAAATTGTCTATAGATGATGCAATAAAATCTCAACCATTAATTGGTCAATTGGAAAGAAATGAAATAAATATTCAAGTTGCAAAAAATTATAGAACTCGTGTTATTTCTAAGATTTCCCACCATAGATCTCCGACAAGAAAGCTCCTTGAGAGATAAAATGTTGTAGCAAAAATTGTTAAGAGATGAATAGCTTGGTGGGTGGAGAAGAGAAACCAAGACCTTGCTTCACTCCATGAAGAAATCTTCTCCTAGAGATTTTATAAAACAAGTTTTCTGGTCAATGTTTCTATAAAACAAATTGCATAAACAGTACAACATAGTTGCCAAAAATGTGACGGGGAGTTTCGGGTTTCAATGAACGAAACAGATTTCCGTCACAAAACAGTTGTTTATTCGTAGAATTAAACATACGATATGTTATAAATATTTCTCATTTTCGAAGTTAACAATTAGTTTGAAAGTTGATATTTAATAGTGGTATAATTTATTAGGAAGTTGAAGTTAAAATATGTTGTCCGGTTATAAAATTGTTTCAATTTTATAAGCCATGGTTAACTTTTGAAACTTGCCTAGTTTTAAACTTTAAATTGGCCATTTTATCTATAAATTTTTGTGAGTTTCTAAATCTTCATGTCCCCGGCTCGTTACTAGCTCTGCACAGCACTTGAAATTTTTAAAATCTGACTTCTGAGCCTCAGGTTATTGCAGGTTAATGGAGAGACCCAAAATACGTGTTTTCAAGTCTATCATTAACCACTAACCTCTCAAAAGATTAATGATAACCCCCAAAAACACGTTTTTCTTAACCCCCATGAGGCAATTATTAACTTGTTTAAAACTCTTCCATAAGAAGTCAGATATGTACATGAGAGCAAGTGGCAATAACATTGGAAATGAATCAAACGGAGTCCCTGATAATTCATCATGTGCAATAAGAGATGTTTTAATTTGAGTAAACATTATGGAAGCATTCTTAAAGACTCAAATTAAGTTTTCTACTGTTGTATGCTAGATACAAGCCTGGCTATGCAACATGGCATTGAGAGTGACATATGCAACATTGGTTAATAATGCAGCAACCGAAAAGAAAAAAGAGAAAAACAATGTGCTAGGAGGTTTCTCCCCTCGATAATAACTTATGTATCATGTCACAAAACTGCAGATTTATCTCCACAAAGTCTAGGGTAAGAATGTTTTTGAAGAAGCAATAATAGTGCGCCACCTCACTCAATACATAGCTAACTCATGATTCAACTTTATTGGAATTAGTCTCAACTTGCGGTTATTGTTTCCTCTACAACGGGAGATGTTTCAATAAGTTATATGAAGTTGCAGCATATATGTGAGTTCGGATGCATTTCTTTTCCCACATGAGAATTGATATGGTCATGCCACTAGTCTAATATCACCAAGCCTCACGCTAGGGATTTGAACTATTGACATGGATAAACAGTGATATATATATATATTCCAACCTATCAACTCCGCAAGAAATATGGGTTGTCTAGGATAACTGTACCAAGCCGAATATGGATCATTGGAAGCTACTGTAGCACGTACATACATAAACTAGAATAAAGCCGATAAGTGCAGGTCATCCTCTTCATAAGTGTAGAGTAAAGATGTTTTAAAGAAGCAAATAAGCTTGTGGTTTAGCAAGCAGTCTCATGCCATCTTGCTCACCCAATTACAAAACCAAATGCATGGTCTCTCCACATGAATAGTGGGAATGATGCCGCCATCACTAAGTTTGAGAATATATAGATACAGTACCAGCCTCATGCCGAATTATAAAGCATTGACACAAGCCCTTAGTGCTGTCGCAAATGCCCTTAGCCAATTAAAATATAGGTTATAGACAGGGGCAATCTACAAATATAAATGGAGACTATCTAGCTCGAGTATTTGGAGAAGAAATAATACAAATATAAACATGGGAAAAAGAATCTAATTAATGCAAGATAATGACTACCTAGAATCAAAGAGAAATTTAATGGTCCATTTTCAAATCCATGGACATGTAATGAGGAATGCAAATAATGAGTGAGATCGCTCTTGACTTGTTTGACATAATGCCTAAATAGAAAGGTGGTGAACGTGAACAAAGCATGTAGAGTATTAGCAAAATGCTCAACTAAATGAAATGCTCGTAGCTTTGGAAGCTTCACTCATTAAGTCATTCAAATTCAGATTAACATCATTATTTTCTTTGGCAATCGACAACCTACTGGGGTATCATTAATGTTATGCAGATCCGTGAGTAAATGATAGGCTGAGCAAGACCCAATACTTGTGAATGTTTAATACAAAACATGGTGACCTTCAGTCTAATGTAATGTTGGTAAATCTATTCAATTGAATGGTTGGTTTGTTACTTTGAAGCTGAAAATAAAGAGTGTAGTACAGGGTTGAAGATATCCAGAAGTTTGATAATCAAATTATGAAGTATAAATATCAAAGGTTGGATTATGCTCCTATTTTAAGAAGTACGCTTCCAGATATTGGTGATACCATTTTAGGAAATGTCTGCCTTCAAGACTTCTGGTCATCTCTTGTGAATGAAGAAAGGACCCCATTAGCCGAAAAGATATTAGAAAGTGGCTTGGCTCGAGCAGGTGGACATCCCATTTCAGTACAGTGCCCAGACTTAGCATTGGAGTGCATGAAGGCTTATCATCCCAACACTAGAGAAGTTATTTCACTGAACAATGAAGTAATTGTCCGTCTAGATCCTGCTTCTATTGCTACTATTTTTTGATTGCCCACTAGGATGCAATATGCCAGCATCAATCTGAGAACCGCCAAGGAGTATTTTACTGCAAATCAAACCCAATCTTTAAATACTGTGGTGAGGTCATGGTTCTTGCAACCAAGAAGAGGAAAATCTCAATTAGGAAAATCCATTCACAGATCGTTGCTAAAAGAAGACATGGCAAACATGGTAACTCTATTGAGTAGGATCGTTGGTCTTCAGGATTCCCATGAGTTCGAAGGTTGGATGTTCCTATTTATCAATATGGTCTGTGAAGGAAAGCAATATATTGATTGGGCTGAAATTATCAGCGACTCACTGCATAGACAGCTCATGGGACTTCAAGAAAATGACTACTTTTATATAACTTCATATCTTTTCTATGCTATTGCAAGTACCAAAAGTTGGCCAGGACTTAACCGGTAGGGTGTCTATGATGATATGAACATCATTTATAATCATCTTCCTCAAATTCAATATGATAATAGCCTGCACCATTTTAGAAGAGTGAATGATGCATTTACAATGCTAACTGTTAGGGAGATTCAGGGGAATACTGGACTCAGAATTTCACTGGAAGCAGCGATGAAAGTACAAAAATATGGAAGTGTTTTCATACAATTACCAAAGTTTACTTATATTAGGTTAGCTGCCTATGATGGGTGTCCACTGATGCTACCTAGATTTGTTGATGATAAATTGGTTTTGATTGAAATTCATAGGCAAATTAGTCAAATCAATAAACTTTGCAGGAATAGGAGGATAGATGAAATACCTTTTCCTATCAGCATTGGATATTATAGTTGTTATACTGCATCAAATGCCAGGAATATTGAAAGATCTATTGCTACAATAAATTTGCATCCTTACATGATGTGTTTCCCTTATGACAGTAAGGGCTATGCAGTGAATGAATTAAAGTTAAATCCCGGTCTTGGTCACTTCCCAGCTCTAGAAAACTTTTGGGAAGACTGTGAAAACGATTTTGAAGTCAGGAAGAGAGATTGGATGCGGCTTACAGTATGACAAATGATAGACTTCAAGTTGGACATTGATGTGACAGATGTTGATGATGATGAGGTTTCTTTGGTTGATCCTTACTATTATGAGAAAATTGAATTGCTAGATCTCCCTCCTACTGATTGGTCAATTCTCAAATTAAAAATCTTGAAGGAGAGGTTTGCCTATGTTCTTAAAAGGACAAAAGACTGGATCAGTAAAGTCAGAGACGAAAGAGCAACTAGTGAATTTCAAAATAAAGAGAGGAGAAATAATATAGGGGAATCATCTCGGATGGCAATAGAAGCAACTTCTAGTGAGAAGATACAACAACTAGATACAAGTGCTCAAGGTCAAGATGAAGATATGAATCAACCAGATTAGTTTACAGTCAAAAGAAAAAGGACAAGAATGAATCAGGAAGGGAATGAATCCAATGAAAAAGATCAAAGAACTCCTCAAATTGTTGAATCACATGTCCCTGTTACATCCCCTCATGATGTAGTGATTCCTCATTTGAGTCTCTCTCCTCCTGATATGCCATTAATAGAGATCACACAGTTAGATAACCCATTATCTAATTCAGAAGACTTAATGATGGTTGTTGAAAATATAACAAGTGATGTACAAGCTTCAAAAATTACGATTTGTGGTTCCAGAATAGTCTTCAGAAGAGAAAGAAAGTTGTTCAAATGATCCCACCTCCATTTGATGTGATCTCCAGTATTCTTCAGAAACCTCCTAAGGTGAAAAAGACCAAGGTGATGTCTAGGTTAGCTATTGATGAAACTTCAGGCAACTTGTGTGTGGAATTAGCCAAGCCTATAATTGAAAAGAGTATTGATGAAGCATCTTGATTAGATTTCATTCTAGAAAAAGTTGATCTTGGTCCTTCTAATGCAAAAAGAGAGTTTCAAAATTTTGAGGTGATTGCTACTCAGATGTTGCAAAGGGCAAAGAAAGAGAAAAGAACCAAGGAGCAACTCAAGGAACAAGTTCAGATGCTGGTATCTTATATTAATTCAATCAGCAATCCCTCTAATGCCCAAGTCGTGGTCACTCTACCAATTTTAGCAGGCCCTAATGGTATTTTAGATCATACTATTGTTGAAAGAATCGACAAACACAAGTCACATAGTATGATGATTGAAGCTTGGATAAACAGGATGATAGAGTATGCTTCAAAACTTATAACAGGAGTGAAGGAGATATATGGAAAAGCCATCAGACAGATACTAGAAATTTCTAAAGAGTTAGAAAATAGCAAGGAACAGAAATCCACCTAGCAAAAAGTAGTTGATGAATTAAAAGAAATGGCCAAGTTAGATACAAGTGTCTTACTTCTTGAGAAAATTATTGCTGATCCAAGTGACAACCAAACACGTATGTAGAGTAAAAGTGTTGGTTGGAAGGTGATAAACATCAGAAAAGGGATCACCGAGTTTGAAAAGCTAATAGCTTCTTTGGAACAACTGAAAACAAAAGGTACAGATGAATTAATCTCTACTATCACAGGTGGGGTGCCAGTAAGTGACCTTTAGCATGTTGATTGTCAGTTTCTCCTTGATTCCTTCAGTGTTCAGATTCATTCAGAAATAGAGAACCGTGTATCAGATGTTGAAACTATGATGAAGCTCAGCCTGGTTGCAGTCACTTTGGGAGATTGTAACATTTTAGCCTATCAACAAGAGTCAAAAGAAATTCAAGATAGATACTTCACAGCCAAACTCAGGATGGAAAATGTGCTCATTTCAAACTATGAATCAATAATGATCATCCTAGATGCTTACAGAGCTTTCTGGGATAGATCAATTGTGTCCGGAAGATTGATGAATGAATATGTATACATTCTTAGGAATTCTAGCTGAAAGTTTTGTTTTGAAAGTCTTCCTTGTATAGGTTAATTTTCTTGAGGTTAATTAACCTCCCAAAATCACATATTTTGGAGGTGGTTATTAACCACGAAGAGGTAGTTATTAACCTCTATGTCTATATAAGGACACTTTTTGGCTTTGTAAAGGGACCTTTTTTTGTGGTTTTAAAAAGAGGGGAACACTATGCTGCTATTTTGATTGAGAGATAAATTTTGGAAAGTATGTACACTTTAATGTCTGAAATTAAAAATCTCTTTTGTCTTCTTGGTGCAAGGAAATGAAATGAGATGTGCTTTGGGTTCCCTATACTGAAATCAAAATTGTTATGCGTTGTAGTAGACATTCTCATGGTACTATGGGAGTGTTTATGATGATAATGAATGTTCTTGATAATACTGGTTGCTTTCAAGCATAGTCCTTGATCACCCTTGCTATCAATCTTGTTTACCAAAGAAGGTCATGAGGGCGTGTGGTGCATTCGTCTTGATGGCTTTCTCTTGAACTTTGAAGTTTTAAATTCTTTATTTGAAAATCTTTTAAAAATTATATCATACGAGGGAATTGCCCCTCTAAACGCAGAGGAAAGCCGCATACCAAGGGCCTCTCCAACTGTTGTGAACGGTTTGCCACACACTCCGTTGGGCAAATTCTACTGTGACAAATTTGTTTACTAACAAAATAGTAGTCAAACAATTAGTTATTTATGAATATTATAGATGCTAAATTTAAGTTTTAAAAAATCATGTTAGAAATAAATTAAGTGAACTACTATTTCGTTCAATGTTTTTAAAAAAATGATATTGATACCATTTTTTAATTCAAAATTTTGGATCAGTTAGACTAAAATTTTATTATTATTATTTATTCATGCAGTTAAACATACTATATGCTATAGATATTTCTCTTTTGAAGTTAACAATTAGTTTAAAAGTTAATATTTAATAGTGATATCTTTTTATTATGAAGTTGAAGTTAAAATAGTAGTCAAATAATTAGTTATTTATGAATATTATAGATTTTGAATTTGAATTTTTTTTAAATATATTAAAGATAAATTAACTAAAATTATATATGCAAAGTGCACACACACACTTGTTTTAGGCAATTTTAAAAAGTTTCATTACTCGTCCCATTATCCTTGTCCTTAAAAATAGTGCATACCTTCAATAAACTCAACACACAAAATTGAAGTGGTAACTGGGCATTGCTAGAGAATTTAAGCCCTAAATGTGCATTGTTCACAGAACTCAATTTGTAAATGTAACAACTTCCATGTGGTCTTTTTTGGTAAATGTAGCTGAATGGTTACAATTTCCCCTCTTCTTGTTGCCCACAATTCTGAAAATTAATATATGCCTTCTTATGTTGAGGCATCCCTATTATGAAAAAGATGAAATGCCTTTGTTGAGAATATGTGAAAAATACATATAAAGATTGATGAGAAAATATGGAAAAAAAACTGAGACAGATGGATGTTTAATTTTTAATTTCGTGGTAATGATGCTTTTTATTCATCCCGGCCATGCCCAAAACAGAAATGAAATGAATGCATTCCAAATTGCTTTTGGAATAAATATTTTTGAATTTCTATTGAGTGGGAGAGGGATTTCCAGTCTAAATGTAAGATGCTATGCTAGATGTTGTTTGTTGTAAGTTAACCCCTTCCCTTCAATTCTCTATTTGCATGCATCATGATTGTATGTATATAAACATGTCATTTTTCCATACCCTTGCACTATCATTTTCACTTTGATGTCGTAATGTTATACATAAATGTGAATCTGGTATATTTTAAGTTGCCTGACCGTGACTAGATTGTCATTAAAGTAGAAATAAAATACAGTAGAATTCTTTGGGTAAAAATTTAATTAGAAATAGAAAGCCTTGAATATAAGAGAGATAAATTGTTTTTTAGAGCGGAAAGTCAAAGTAAATTAAATTCCATATTTTAATATTGTTCTCTCTTTCGTTTTGCCGCCAATTTGTGTATCAAACTTTCTCCGTATAATCTGTCAACAAGGGTTTGAAATAAAGTCAAAGCTTTCCCCTCTTCCCCTTCATCCAGTGTGGCCTTAACCCCCTTCCCTACTCTCCCCCGCAAGCACCCTTTCCGGCATTCAACTCTAAATTCGAATTGGCTCCGTGGGGAGAGTACAACTGTAAACATCACGTGGCCTCCAGCGGACATGAAATTGTAACAATATGGTGTCTGAAGTTCTGCGGAAACTTTGATTTCTCCACATTCACAAAGTAAAGCATATATAGTAATTGCACTCGATGTACGGCTCATGTGCACCTCATCGGCTTCTCTGTCAATCTCTGTGATTGTTGGGCTGTCCATCACCTCAGAAAACAACCTTACATTCAATCTATCCATTGCCTCCTCCACTGCATTCCCTATCAAAACTGTGCACTCCGATGGCAACCTCTGAAAAATGGAATTGAAAAATAACACTTATATCCGCTCTCCAACACAAAAAAATAGAGAGTAAAGGTAACATTCTTATCCAGCGCAAAAATTAAAAATATCGAATTCAGCTTTCGCAGTAAATAAGTTTGGGTTTCTCTAATTCTCAAACTCAATGCACAGATGAGGAAAAAAAGTAGAACCTTGAGTGCATGAACGCAATTTCGTACCCATGCATATCCATTCTCAGGCACTTCAATCGCCAGATGTTTCAATCCTCGCAGCTCTTGAAAACCTTGTACCCTCTGCAGCTGACCGTGACATCCCAGAATTGCTATTCGTTCCAGATTACGCATATTTGCAACATTCAACTCTTCAGATAACATTATTTCATGTTTCAAACGGTCAATCGCCAAATATCCCTGCATATGAAGTGACCGAAGCTCTGTTAGAGAAGATAATCTGAATACTGTTTCCAAGTCGCCACATCTCTGTATATGAAGAGACTGAAGCCCTGTCAACGAAGATATTCCTGGTATTGTTCTCAGTCTGTCACATTGCCGCACTTGAAGAGACTGAAGCCCCGTTAGGGAAGATAAATCTGATATGGTTTTCAATTTGTAACAGCACTTTACATGAAGAGACTGAAGCCCTTTTAGTGAAGACAACACTGGTACTCTTTCCAGTTTGTAACAAAACCGCAGCTCAAGAGTAGTCAGTCTCTCCAGCTGCCCTAATTCTGGAAGCTTTTGAAACTTGTACCAACCGCGAATGTGCATCCTCCTTAATTCGAAACTGGCCTGCCATTCACAATTACCATCCAAGAGCGAATGAGTTTGAAGTTGCATTCAATATTCGCTAAACTAAGTAACATGAAGGGAGATTTATTTTCTAGCAAAGCATGACGAAGTACCTGGGAATCGGTCTGCATTTGTTGCTGGAAAGTGCTCGACACTTCCATGTTCCTAACAAATAAAAAGTACAATTTTTGTAGAGGAATCCATGAAGGAATTTCTTCTAAACTGCCCCCTCCTTCATTAATTGCAAGCCACAGGAGTTCAATCTCAGCAGAGTCATTCAAATTACCTGTAAAATAAGTAATTGTAGTATCGAGGGACGAATCTCGGAACGAATTGAAACACCTGGCCTTTGTGTTATCAAGGACATGTTTAAATCCTTTTGCTTCCTGCAATTAAAAGGATCGGGGACCCTGAAAAATAAGTATAAACACACAAATTGAATTGATTTGATTTTGTTTCTGGACTTAATTGTGTATGTTTTTCTGGTCATTGATCATACTCTGTGATCCATTCATCCTCTGTCATCAACATTTCGGATCACAAAGAAACATATACAATCAAATTCAGAATCCTTGGAAATAGATTGTGAAAATCTGATATTATTAACAAATTGAATTGTTTTGATTACCACAATGTAGAGAATTAGAAGCTCACCATAGATGTAAGAATGTCTGGTTTCCACAACCGAGGAGGACCCAACTCATCTGCCATTTGTCTTCCGAGATCGCGCAGGTGATCGTGCATTTCAAAGCGCCAAAAACAATATTTATCTCGAACCACTTCAAGTAGACACTTTTGTTGCAGGGTCTGAATGGCGTGTTCAGCGCTCCAACCGGACATCTTCCAGATTGATATTGGTTCTATATCCCCACAAGAGATGTCCCTTTGCGAAGCCCGGATGTAAATTTTCGGAGGGTCGTCCACAGAGATGCCTGCTCTTTCTGTTGAAAAGTCTCTTTGAGGGTTTCCAACAAATTTTCGTTTATTGAAAAAACATGCAATATCTATAAATATCTGTTGCTCCACTTTGTTCAGACCATCAAAGCTAATCTTAAGGCTTTGCATTATTTCTTCTGGAGGGACTTCCCCAACTTTTTCCAATTCCAACTCCCAAAAGCGCTCACCCTTGCCGCGAACATGGGCACCCAAAACAATGAGTGCAAGTGGTAAGCCTCTACAATATTCAATGAAACCATCAACCATTTTCTCATATGCAATGGGTGGATCCCGAGGGAGCAAAGCATGGCTAGAGAAGAGCTCTTTAGCATGATCCCCATCCAGTGGCTTCATCTTGTAATGGAAAGTAACATCTGCAGCCATTAACACACTTTCGTACCGGGTCGTAATGATGACGAGGCTACCAGAGCTGAGAATGCGTTGGGGTTCAGGTAAGAGGGCATCCAACTGGTTATGTCTATCGATGTCGTCTAGGACTATGAGAAACTTGCAGTCATATGCCCTTGTAAGACGATACTTGAGGTGTGCCGTTCCTTCATCCACATGTTCAAACTCTGATTTCTCATCGAAGATATCTTTCATGAGCTGATTTTGCAAGGAGTGCAGTTGACGATTGGCATGTGATTCTCTCACATCAGAGAGAAAAGATGATGCACCGTATCTTTCACGCTTCCTGTTGAACAATTCTTTAGACAGAGTGGTCTTGCCAGACCCCCCAAGTCCCAAGATGCCTACCAATCCCTCTGTTTGTGGGCAAGACATTTCGAAGTCATGGACGAGTTCATCGAGCGCAATGGGGTATTTGGCAACATGTAAGGGTATCCTCTTTTGCATTTCTTGCACCACACGGGATACAATCTTTTCACACAAAGCCTTGCAATCTCTGAAATCCAAAACCAATGACCACTTTAGAAAGTCATTCTTCTAAACCAATTTAATTTTTCACAATGTTAGGGTACGTCCCGGGACAAGTTGTCAGTATGGGAAAATGGACCTCATTTTCAGGATGGCAGGGATGGCCAGGCGATGGTCGCAAGGAGAAGACAGGGCAGGAAGGGGTAACTTGAAATACTTTTTATGAAATGAAATTTCATTAGAACATACTAAATTAAAATACTTGAACATAGCAAAATTGCAACATGAAGTAGAATTATGAAACATTCAACATAATAATATATTACATACCCAATAATAACAATGAAAAAATCAAAATTTAAATACAAATTCAAGTACCCATTCCAAACATCACACACCTACTTCCTGGTAATAAACCGGTGAATTTGATTCAAATTTTCCATCAATTTAACCTACACAAATTAACCCAAGACAAATTGGCATTCTCACTAGTAAGCAGCTAAAATGAATATCATGTAGCGTAGAAAAATAGGATAGGACATCGCAGTAATCTAACCCTCGGAGCTGGCTATGCTCATAACCGGATATGTTTGCAGCAGATTCAAGGGCCTTCTTCCAAGCATCCAACCTATCAAGATTCTTGCCTTTGCTTTGATAGTAAGAAAATGCTGTAACATAAGGAGAATTGCCATCCTCCATGTGACGAAGCTCCCAAGGTTTTACATCGTAGAAGACTGGAATAAACAGGGCCCCTTTGTCAATCTGTTCCAACATAAGAACAAGCTCGTCTAAACACCACGAAGACTGTGCATATCCTTTGGAAAATATGGCAATTTGCACTACAGATGAGCTTATGCCATTTCTTATAGCAGCAGAAATAGAATCTCCCCCTTGTATCTCTTCGCGATCTAGAAATGCTCTGCACTCTCTTGCCTTGAGAAGCTCATAGAGTTGTTTGGCAAGGGTGTCTTTGACATCAGGGCCTCTGTGGCTGATGAATGCATCATACTGTTTTGGGCATCTCACCGATCTCTCCTGAGAAGATGAAGAAGGAGAAGCCATGAGATGCACAAGTAGAATCACAAAATATACAAAACTTGTTAGTTGCAGAGTGGGTTTGATTCGATGAAAGAAAGCAAGCCACACTGGCTAATAATATCTGTATTGAAACTCAGGTAATATTCTCCCATTTTCCAGACTAATTACTATAACCACGTGCTTATCTTGCACCGTTTTGCTCGCCGTCCAAGAGCAATACCGGAAGTACAAAGGAGAGAGAACAAGAAAGACAAGGAGCATCGAATGGACAGTACATAGGACAGTAAATGAATATGAAAGAGGAGAGAGAAACAAGGAAGTGACGTGAGAGGGACCATTTAAATTGGCAATGTCTATGCCGGCATCAAAATAGGGGAGAGGATCCGGTAGTTGTGCATCTTAATTTCTGACCTCTCAAAACCTATCATAAAGATGATGAAATTTGCTAATTTTTTTAAAAATATTTTCGTTGTCTAGTTAACAACTTATAACTAAGGTTTGGATCTGTCACTATCAAAATTAATATGAATTCTATGGACCAAATTAAAAAGTGTTCAAATTCTCATATTTCTAATGTCCTACTTATCGTAGTCAATTACAACCCCCTATCTTTAGTTTATCACGTCCCAATAATTGAACGTTATAACCTGTTAAATTTTAATGAATGTGATTTATATGAACAAACAGTATTTATTAATTACACAAATGACTTTATATAGTCAATATCTAAAAACCTATTGAATAAGCATTAAAATCAAAACATGGAACACATTTTACCCTAACCTTAAAAAAAATTTCCTATTTGATAAGAAAACAATAACGATGCATCGTTTCGTCTTTTCTTGCTCCCACTCATCTACGGCAACGGCTACCCAGGCAGGAGGATCGACTGCCTGGGTATCTCCCCATCCTCATGCCCTTATGTATGGCATCCTAGTGTCGTGCGGCCGTACTCTGACGGCTGTCAGTTGCTGCAAATTTTTTTTACAGAGTACCAACTCATTGCATTTATTTGGAAGAGCTGTTGCAAATGTTTTTTTTAATGTTTAAATTTAAAAAGTTAAGTATTTTTTTTGAAAAGTTTAAATTAAGTTTTGGTAAGATATATATATTTTTAGTTATATTATTAAGATGTATAAGCTATAAATTGTATAAATATATTTTTAATTAATAAAATATTTATTTTTAAAATATATCAATAGAAATAATTATTTAAAATATAAATATTTTTATTTTTATTCACTAATATTAATTTTTTTAATATTATAATTCATTATATTTTTATACATCTTATTTAAAATGTTATAGTAATCTTTAATATTTTTATAATGTTAATAATTTAATTACTAAAATCAAAAAAATTATTTACAAATGCTAATTCATATTGTGATGAATATAATAGTGATAAATTATTATTTTTTGTTCATATTTTATAAAACTTTGGTAAAGATTCTAAATTAAATAAATAATAAAAATAATATAATTTTCTATAAATATAAATTTTTAAAATAATCATTAAACATAATTGATAAAGAATAATTTCATTAAAAAATTATTAATTTATTCAAGATCTTTTTAATATGATATAATATTCTTAAATTTTCGTTACAATCATTATAATTAATTTAGAATCTAAAATAAAAATATATTTAAAATAATTATTATATTTAAAATAATATCTTTAATATTTTTATTCAATTTAAGTCTTTGTCTTTGTGAACCCTAATTTAGAATTGGTTATAGAGTCGGAGAATTGGTTTTGAGCATGAAATGGTTGATGATCCAAGAACATTTGGATTTTCTTACACCAAGATAGATGCACATAGATCCTTGAACGATTGTGAACCCTATTGAATAAATTATTCTTTTGGGTAAGATATGTGATGAGCTTATTCAAAAAGACAAAACTTATATTCAAGGTTATATGGAGGAATTTTGGCACTTAACTATTAGGGTTCACAAAGACTGGAATATTATTACCCTAAAACGAAAATAGTAAGCGTAAGTGTCTTTGTGAACCCTAATTTAGAATTGGTTATAGAGTTGGAGAATTGGTTTTGAGCATGAAATGGTTGATGATCCAAGAACATTTGGATTTTCTTACACCAAGATAGATGCACATAGATCCTTGAACAATTGTGAACCCTATTGAACAAATTATTCTTTTGGATAAGATATGTGATGAGCTTATCCAAAAAGAAAACTTATATTCAAGGTTATATGGAGGAATTTTGGCACTTAACTATTAGGGTTCACAAAAGACTGGAATATTATTACCCTAAAACGAAAATAGTAAGCGTTAAAGACTTAAATTGAATAAAAAATATTAAAGATGCTATTTTAAATATAATAATTATTTTAAATATATTTTTATTTTAGATTCTAAATTATTTACAATGTTTGTAACAAAAATTTAAGAATATTATATTAAATTAAAAAGATCTTAAATAAATAAATAATTTTTTAATGAAATTATTCTTTATCAATTATGTTTAATAATTATTTTTAAAATTTATATTTATAGAAAATTAAATTATTTTTATTATTTATTTAATTTAGAATCTTTACCAAAGTTTTATACAATATGAACAAAAAATAATAATTTATCACTATTATATTCATCCATTTGTAAATAATTTTTTTGATTTTTAGTAATTAAATTATTAACATTATAAAAATATTAAAGATTACTGTAACATTTTAAATAAGATGTATAAAAAATAATGAATTATAATATGAAAAAAATTAATATTAGTGAATAAAAATAAAAATATTTATATTCTAAATAATTATTTCTATAGATATATTTTAAAAATAAATATTTTATTAATAAAAAATATATTTATACAATTTATAGCTTATATTAATAATATAACTAAAAAATATATATATCTTACCAAAACTTAATTTAAACTTTTCAAAAAAAATACTTAATTTTTTAAATTTAAACATTTTATTTATATTCTAAATAATTATTTCTATGGATATATTTTAAAAGTTAAAAATTATATTTACCAAAACTTAATTTAAACTTCTCAAACAAAAAATACTTAACTTTTTAAATTTAAACATTTAAAAAAACATTTGCAACAGCTCTTCCAAATAAATGCAATGAGTTGGTACTCTGTAAAAAAAAATTTGCAGCAACTGACAGTCGTCAGAGTACGGCCGCACGATGCTAGGATGCCATACATAAGGGCATGAGGATGGGGAGATGCCCAGGCAGTCGATCCTCCTGCCTGGGTAGCCGTTGCCCTCATCTACTAGTGGTCTTCTGAAACCCATCTAGAGCACGTGTTGTTTAAATGGAGAAATAAAGGAGTTGGGGGAAGGAGGAAGAGAGTTGTGCAAGGGCGAAGAAGAAGACGTGAGGGCCCTATGATTGTTGGAGCGGGTCCTTCAGAAACTTAATTCTGAGACTGTTTCTAAGAACATTGTACATAGTGATTTGTGCAGTGATTGTAGCCACGCTACCATTTTTCGGAGGTATAAATGCACTGATAGGACCCACTAGCTTTATTTCGTTGGACTTCATTCTTCCCATGCTTCTCTACTGCAAGAGCTTCAAGCCTATTCTGGCTTCCTCAACTTACCGGTTAAATAATGCTATTATGGTTAAATGCTTTGAATACGCGTCCCATTTTTTAACCTTTGAGTGAGTAGTCCCTCTGTGGATGAGGGGTTTGTGGGAATGCCCTGCTCAGAATGAATCATCAACAAATTATTAACCTTCTTTTGACAGAAGGCTGAAATTGGGGGAAAGCTTAATAGTACCTACGAGTATGCAGGGAATAACTACGCAAAGTGTGTACCCCAAGCTCAGCAGTAGAGAAAATTATTATACCGTAGTTGTTATGAAAATGAAATGGTTCAATTTGAGGTGTCCAAGCATAATTATATGTTCAAATCATGAGGGGGAAAAGACCTAAAATAGAGAACAGAGGAGTTTTCTTTGAAGAAAATATTGCACCTCCACACAATCGGTGCTCAAAAGGATACATCGGATGCCTACTCCTGTCTTAGTTATGGTCTGGATGGAGACCAAGGCATAAAAAATCCAACCAGAGCCTATGCACACAAAATTGATCACAGATTTAGGCAAATTGCATACGATGTAGAGGTGAATTCTGGAGATAGGATATGAATTTATAGAGGATGTCTCTTGCAAGCTCTCTGAAGAAAATGTGGTGCCTCCCTTGCTTCTCGCAGTTATCATGTACTACAGATAGTAGGAAGTATGAGTAGGAAGTGATCGTTGTAGCAGTGGAGAGGGAGAAGAGTCCTAGCGCCCTTCCCATGCCTCAAAAGGCGTAAGGCAGTGTCAGAATCGTCGGTCACAGTTGTTAAATGAAACCCAGCATGCCACCATCTCCCTAAGTAATGTCTCCTTTAATATTAAAAGCAGGATGGAAATTATCAGACGAATTGAAGATATGTTTAACACAATTAGCAAAATTTGAGCTTAAATTATCAGAATAGGATTGACAAAAAAATCATAAATTTTAAAGAGAAGGCAAATCTAAATCTTTTAGTGATTGCATTTTTCTCAGGATCGATACGTAGAACAATAATTTTCTAGAGATTTGAAACCCTTCCGACAACATATGCACCGACTTGAAATCTTCAAAATAGAATAAATGAAATACTCAAAACAGAATCGAAAATAAAATTAACATTATCAATAAACATTTTAAATGTTGCTCTTTAATGGAAAGAATAGAAAATAAGTTTTACAGAATCGATAAATAATTCAAATTGCTACTGCAGAAGAGAATGGAGGTGAAATTTTGCAAATTGCTATTGCAGAAGAGAATGAAGGTGAAATTTTTCAAAAGCAAGAGAAACTTTTCGTCAAAATTCAAACAGAGCAAAACACAAATCATTCTAAAGAGTGCATTTTCATCAGGATCAATACGTAGAACTGTAATTTTCTGGAGACTTGAAACCCTTTTGAAAGCATAGGCACCAAATTAAAATCTTTCTGAGAATTGAAACAAAAGCATATGCACCAAAATAAAATCTTCAAAATAGAATAAATGAAATGCTCAAACAGAATTGAAAATAAATTTAACATTATCGATAAACATTCAAAATGCTACTCTATAGTGGAAAGAATTGAAATAAGGCATCACTGAATAAAAATGATTAAGCGATGAAAATTACAAGCAGGCAAAAAAAATTATCATCAACAATGACAGATATATTATATCCTGCCACCATTTTGTATATTCCAACCAAACTGTTTCATATCATCCACTCTGCACTAGTCAACTGCAACAACCATCTCCATAGCCTAAAGATCTTCTTCCTTCTTCAAAGTTGTCAATGCAGCTTGAGGGTCAATGCAACAATCCTCTCTATAGCCTAAAGATCTTACCTCTGCTATCTTTCAGGCGTTGGGAAGCTACCATTAACATCTTTTCAAGCTTCTGTGTCTACATAAATAGCCTTTCCATTCTCTTTCACCAAATACCATATTAATTGATTTTTGTTTCCCTCCAAATAATTTGAATTTCAATTTTGCAAAGTGTTTTCCACCGGTGTCTTTTTTCTAGAAATCTGCATCATGATTTGGGTGATCTGTGGCATTCTCATTCTCCATTTTGATTGGTTGTCAATTGATGTACTGGTTGTTTGATTTGACTCGAGTTTAGTTGTGGAAGACTAAAAGTTGAACATTGATTTATATAATTATGCATGTAATGGTATTGGAAGTTACATAAGGACACATTAGTTAATACTTATAAAGCAAGCTATGAATTGTGTCTTGTCCATATGTTTGATCAATTTTTTTGTACAAGTGAACACATTTAAATATAATATTTTAAAACCAACATTTTATATTGTTTGATGTGGAGTATATAAAGAATGTACTTTGTGGAGAACTTGTACCAAATTTAGTAAATCAATGATATATGCTTTATAAATTTGTAATGATTTAATGTCTCTTACATATTGATAAATAAATACATAAAAGTCAATATTTTTTTTCACAATCAATAGGCTGTATTGTAACAATAATTAGATCAAAAGATCATAACAACAGTCATAACAATTGGTACACGATCAACCACTGGGTCTTCTTCCCTAGTAGTTTTTTATTTAAATTTAAATTTAACATACAGTAGAAAATTAATTTTTAATTTAATTATTAAAAACAAGTTACTATTTTGATGCCGGCATGGACATTGGCATTTAGACTCTTCTCTGATTTGTTTATAGAAACTTTGAAAAGCGCAATCCTAATATCAGGAATCTGGTAAATTAATTATACTTCTAATGCCCTTCTCCGTACGAAATACAGGCTTTGATGAAAGGAAGCACAACTACTAATATTCGGTAGACTTCCTAGTTACTGTCTTCACAATCGGAAAAGAACAAGAAAGAGAAAAGAAGGGAAACAAAGAACCTGAAGTGAACGGTATAAGAAAGACGCGACAGGTTTTTGTTGAGTACCCCTCGATATAATTTGTATACTTTTCTGTTTGTTTGTGATGACGGTGTGAACAAGATTAAAAAACAATGTAAGAAATCAGCATAACTAGCTATTTATCATGCTTTAACAATCTTTCACAATTTTCCTTAGACTAATTATTACCTTGGTAGAAACATTAGTAATGGTGCAACAAAATGTACCTACTTTTTCCTCAGTTAGTGATAGGAAGATGTTCTCGTCACATCTCACAAGATTATGTCTGCCATTAGTGGATTGTTGAAAATCGATTGCAAATGTGATATGTTATAAAGGCCAAAATAATTATTCAAAACAAACAAATAAACAAATAGATGGTTTGGGTTTTCATGGCAAAAACATAGAGATTTGGTTTTTAAAAAATTATGTTTTCAACTATAAAATATGTATATCATAAAGAATAAATGGTAAAAATTTAAAGAAGATTCATTGTGTTACTGATCTTTTTCTACTTTTAAAATGTCTTTAACAATCTTCTTGTTCCTGATTTTTTTTTTTTCAAATTCTATTATCATTTTTCTAATTGAGTTCCACTTAAATTAATGTTTAGTATTATCATTTTTTAATTGATTTTTTGTGTCAAACTCATTGACTAGTATTTCATTAGTAGCGATTCACATGAATCCATCTCTCGTAATAACAAATGGAACACTTAGCATTAATTGGATCTAGGTGATGGTCGCATATGTGAAGCACCAAGATTGTCACACTTTTTAGTTTGTGTGGAAGGACAAGTTCTTATCTCTTTGCCACAATAGACATTCAAAAGGTGCCAAAGATGAAAGGTTCTTCAAAGGATGAAAAAAGTCCAAGTCAACCACAAACATTTAAAGCAATTAAATTGTTCTAGAAAAATGCAATAAAATCCAGTGTCCATTAAGGCCCAACACAATCTTTCATGAGAGATTCATTTAATGAAAACTTATCTTCTTACCCACCTACAAAGAGATCATATGGTAGATGGTATTTCATCATTAGATTTTAAAAAGGTGCAATGATGATAGTGTGGACAACATTAAGGTGAAGGTAAAATATTCAATTTAATATTTTGTGTTATTGGTGAGCAACATCCACAATGACTATTTACAATACGAATGAATAGGGAAAAGGGAATAAACATTTTTAAAATTTTGAGAGTTGAACATTGAAATTAGGAACATATATATCGTACGTTTAAAGTCAATAATCTCATTGCTAAATGTCACAAACAAATTGGCATCTACTAGATGCTATAAGATCAAACCTATGATATGAAATAATAAACACCAACCTAATTTTGATAAGGCCTATATGTTTGTGACTATTTTTATGTTTGCTCAAAACTAAAATTTGCCCAATGATGATAAAAGTAAAATTGAAAAATTAAGACAAATTTAACCAATTTTCAACATTAGAAGAAGAGGAAAATAAAATTATTTTGAAGATAAAGAATAAATAAATAATGAAAATTAGAAATCACTTCAAATTCACCAAAAATATAGATATAAAATAAATAATTTATTGATCTTATAATTTAACCAACAATTTATGGTAAATAAATTTACTTGGTGAGTTTTCTCTGCAGCTTTTTGTGATCGATTTTAATTTTTTCGGCTACCTTAGTATCGCCAAGGTGGCAACCTCCGGCAACGTCAGTTCACATGGTGGACACTTGGCCTCCTTTGTGCATCCCTTTGATTCGAGTGATCCTCCTACCATAATCGAAATTAAAGATAGCAGTTTTACTGAGGCAGAGATTAATGACCAGAATGCCAAGTTTGTACCAGGTAAGTTACCTTCGACTGCTGATAAATTTAATTAGAATGGTGGCATTCCCTCCCCCAACACCCGGAGCAGTGGTCGACCTAGGTCTTTCTCTGAGGTCGTGGCTCAATCTACGGGCATCAACGCGAGGACTAGGTTTGAATGTTCAAGTGTTCATAATGTTGGGGCGTCCGAAGCAGGTAAGATCCTCGCTACTCCCTTAAATCCTTTTGCTATTGTTCCCAATCCAAAAATGTTAGAAGAAATTGTGAAAGAGAAAGACAGGTTTAGAGACACTACAATTTTTTTCTCTACTATTGAATTAGAAAAATGTCCTCCAAGGAAATTTATGGATGATTGGTTTCGTAATTACTGGAATAATAAATTAGGGATACATATTTCTTTCTGTAGGCAATTTAAAAAGGGTTTATATGTTATTTTTTTTCGCTAATCATGATGCCCAAAAAGAGGTTGTTAAGAAATAGTACTAGAATGTTGGGTTGACATCTTTTAGGGCCATTGCCTAGTCACCTGAGGTAGCCCATGAAGAAGTTCTCGCTCTCTTAGTACCTAGGTGGGTGCTAGTTAAAAACATTCCTCCCTTTCTGTGGCATTTCCTGCCACACTTGCTTGCACCCATTGGGAAAATCATCTGTATGGATGAAATTGTGAGGCTTGTCCCGCATATAGATGCCAGAATTCTTATTTCCTTATCCCCTAGTAAGGAAATTCCCACGAATATTTCTATAAATATTCTTAATGAAGTTTTTTGTTGCCCTGTCGAGGTTTTGGGGGGATTGAATGCTTGTTTTCTCTGCCGAAAAGAAGGGCATCTGCGCAGAGAATGTCCTATCATTAAAAAGAAGCCCAATCCCTCTAATACTTCCCCCAAGGATGATATCAATCTCCCTGTTGCTAATAATAAAGTGCAGACCAATGCTCCTAAGCTCTCTACTCTTCCTTCCTCCTCATCAAGGCCTCTCCTCGAAAAAATCCCCAACACTTTGAACCATACCGTGTCAAACCCCCTCTCAGTTGTTATTGTGTAGCCTCATGCTAATGTTGGTCGTCAATCTTTCCCTAAACTCGATGTTGCTATAGATCTTAACAGTGATGATGGCTTTACTATCGTTCCCCACAAAAAAGAGAGGAAGAAAGGTATTAATAATTTTGTGCCTACATCTATTCACCCTAATAACAATGATAACCAAATTAATGTGGCCTTTGACCCGGTCTTGATTATTTCACATAGATTAACCAAGGAAGGGGAAGTTAGGAATAATCCCCTTGTTATTGATCAGGTTCGAAAACTCCCCACAAATTTTTTTGAGGAGATTGGTAAGGAATATGCTTTTGAAGTCATTCTGGCCACCCTTGTTCTTTCTTGTTCCCAAATTGGTCCTTCCATGGAAGTGGATTCTTTTGTGGAGGCTGAGGATGATTTGATTTATGGCGCTTCTACTACCAGAAGGAGAGGTAGACCACCTAGTTCTAAAAATAAACCGCTAGTTGCTAGACAGGAGGATACCTCTAACAAGTTCTCAGCTCTAACTGAACATGATTATATGGCAATTTCTTCCCTTAACACTGTTTCTCAATGAATTTCCTTTCATGGAATGTTAGGGGTTTAGAGTCCCCCGATAGGAAATTTGTTATTAAGCGGTTTTTGAATTCTCTGCATTCTATAGATTTTTTTATGATGCGAGAAATTAATGCTATGGGATTCACTTTGGATTCCAATCTCAATTATATTTGGAAAGATGCTATTAAACTTTACACTAACCATGTGAGAGGTAGAGGTGGAATTGCCTTGCTTATTAATAATAAATGGGATACTTGCATTATCAATAGTGGCTATTCTCCTTGTCATAGGGTTGTTTGGGTTACTTTGCAACATGATAACAATACTTTTGGAGTTTGTGCTATTTATGCCTCTAATGATCCTAAAGAAAGAATTGAGCTCTGGAAATAGATTTCTAACCTTCCTGACATCCCTTGGTTGTTCGGTGGTGACTTCAACATGGTTGAGTCCTATTTGGACAAGTCAGGAGGTAATCCTTTTCATTGGAAGGACAATGAAAGGTCCTTCTAGAATAAGTTATTAAGTTCTAAATGTCTTTTTGATCCTATTGCTGGAAGCAAGGATGTTAATCCTGGTCTGTGGCACACTTGGTGCAACTTTCAACAGGGTAATGCTAGGATTTACTCCAGGCTTGATGATTTCTATGCCAATAAGCTTTTCTTTTCTTTTCCTCCAGATAGTGCTGGCAATATTGTTCATGTCATTGCTACCATGTTATTTGATCATCATCCTATTCTGACTAAGGTTAACTTCATCAGTAGTCCTATTCAGCAAAAGCCTAAGAGCTTTAAGTTCATCCTTAATACCAGCCTCCTTACAGATGAGGATGTCCTTGTTGTTGTTCATATTATTAAAGGATTGAATAAGATTAATTTCCAGAATCCATCCCATATTGATAGATGGAATACTAATCTCTCATCATGGAGGATTTTTCTGCAAACTATTGGGCAGAAAAAAGCTAAGGACTTTAGGTATGTTGAAAAACATCTTTCTTCTGAGTTGCAAGCTGCTAAGGAGAACATTCAATGTGACTCTTCTAACATGGCTTTTCTTTCTAGGGTTATGGTTGCTAAGGATGCTCTTAGAAAACATTAGCAATTTAGAATTCGGGGAGCCAGGCTCAAGTCTAGATCCCACTAGCTCCAATGTGGAGATAGAGGCTCAAAAAATTTCTTTAATCTTCTCAAGCACAAACGCATTAAAGAGTCTATTGATAGACTTTCTATTGACAACCAGGACATTTCGGATCCTGAGGCTATTACTCAAGCCTTTGCTAATTATTATGAGACTCTCTTTGCTTCAGAAGATTCTCCTAAGGCGGAGTTGATTAGAATTAGATGTAAGAATCTTATTCCTAAAAAATTAGGTCTGGATGATATTGCTGATCTTGCTAAGAATATTGCTATTGAGGAGATTGGAGCTATAAAGGCTCTCAATAATGAAAGAGCCCTGGGCCCAGATGGTTTCTTAGTTTAATTTTATAAGTCCAACATTGGTTGGATATGTAATGAGCTCCTTGATCTTTATTCTGAGGCTTTAACTAATGGTACCTTGGGGTAGGACATTAATAGAGGGATTATTAAGCTTCTACCCAAAGAGGGGGATAAGATTTTTATTAGGAATTGGAGGCCTATTACCATTCTGAACGTCTCCTACAAAATTATGGCAAAAATTACGGCTCTTAGACTGGTCAATATCCTGCCTAAATTTGTTAATTCTACCCAAACTGGGTTCATTAAGGGTAGGTATATCCTTGAGAATCTCATAACCAGCTGGGAGGCTATGGACTGGTCTAGATACTCTCATCAGAACTCTTCCATGCTTCTTTTGGATTTTGAGAAGGCTTATGACAGGGTTGAATGGAGTTTTATTCTAATGATGTTGGATGCTTTTGGTTTTCCTCCATATTTTAGTAATATTGTGGCTATGCTTCTTAAAGACGCCTTTCCTTAGGTGGAGGTCAATGGTATGCTTTCTACCCCCTTCTCTCTTGGAAGATCTATCAGGCAAGGGTGCCCTCTAGCTCCCGCTCTCTTTGTTATTGCTTCAAAGGCTCTGTATTATATCCTTAGAGATAACTCCATATCTCAGGAAGTTAGGGTTATTTATTTGCCCAATAATGAGGAGCTCATCAATTGTCAATTTGCGGATGATACCACTTTATTCTTAGAGCTCTTAGAGAATAACTTTAAGAACATGCAAGAGAAACTCAATCTGTTTTTCTTTATGTCTGGGGCTAAGATATCCCAATCTAAATCAATTTGTTTAGGTTGGGATGATTGGCCTCCAGATTGGTTTCTTCAATATAACTTTCAATGGGGAGGTCCTAAGAGGATTACTAGATATCTTGGCATACCTTTCTCTGTTGAGCCTGACCTCAAAGACATGTGGTCATGGGTTAAAGTGAAGATTGATAATAAGTTGAATAAATGGCATAACAAGGCGTTATCTTTGGCTCGCAAAATTTAGGTGTGCTAGAAAATTTTTTCTTCTTACACTATTTACTATTCTTCTACTTGGTGTTTTAATAATTATCAGATTGCTGAAATTTAGAAATCCATCAGACAATTTCTTTGGTCTGATGGCAAGGGTAATAGTAAGGTTCATTCCGTTAAGTGGGCTTGGTGCCACACTGACAGGACCCTTGGGGGACTTGTGCTGAAGGATTTAAAAACTCAAGGTATAGCCTTGTCTGCCAAATGGATTTTTCAGTCCATGGAGGGTGATGCTCCTTGGAAAGTATTGGTTAGAAGTAATATTGAGAGGGGTGTTCCGAGGAAAGCTAAATCTTGGACTAGCCTCCCCTTTTTTGATCTCATTCTTGGCAATTTTAATGTTATGGTTCAAGGCTCTACGATTTTTAAGTCTATTTGGAAGGCCTGGGATCATGTGAGGCAATTCATCACTAACGAGGAGTTTCATTCTAATGTTCAACTCCATGGTGAAAGATCCATTTGGTGGAATCTTCACCTAAATGGTAAACCTTTGGCCCTTACCCAAGGGTGCTCTGCCAGACTATGGTCTAAGAATGGCATTAAACTTTTTATGGACCTTTTTGACAATGATAGAATTATGACATGGGATGAGCTTAAGGATAAATTTGACATCCCTGATTCTCATAGAAGAACTTATAACATGATTATGCAAGCTATTGTTGGTATTCCTTCTGTTTGTCATGCTAACTCTCACAGATACCTTAAGTGTAAATGGCCTGATGATATAGTTACTACTCTTCTTAATGCCAAAAATATTTATAAAATCATTGAGTGTAATAATGATATTATAGAACATATCAATGCTATTTGGTATTCTTCCTACAATGCTGATGTTTTAAAGAAGTACTTTGATATCTTATGGAAGAACCCTGTGGAACCCAAAATCAGATGCTTTAAATGGTTACTCCTATTAGATAAGCTGCCTATTAAAAGAGATTTTGTGAATTTGGATATCTGTAATTTATGTAAAGTTCCTGAAATTAGTAGACATATATTTCTGGATTGTATTTTTGCTAAGGAGATTTGGAACATGTTTGGCATTATTTATCCTTTTAATGTCAATATTTTTGATATTATTTATGGTCACATTAATGGTCTTCCTAAAGATACCAACCTTTTTTGGAATATTTTGTCGTCTAATATTCTATGGTAGATCTAGAAGTGCAGGAATGAGGAAAGGTACCAAGGTAAGCACAAGGATCTTACTGAGTTTTTTTGAAAACTCACTTATTTTAAAATATTCTTGCAAGTGCAGGCTACTATGGTGATTGAGCAGGACAAGATGAGGAGGTTCCTTTGTGATGGGCATGCTACCTTTTACTACTATGAGCTCAAGCATGGATACCAGTGGCGAAGAACATTGGATGACTTTCATATTTTTGAGCAAGTGTGCAACAAGCTGAATAAAGAAATCAAAGAAAATGGGATTGCCAGAAAAGATGAACTTTTTATGCTAACACAGATACAAGAGCACAAAAGTATTGTTTGGATGGAGGGTCCCTTAGGCTATACTGCCTGGGTCGACATTCACTATGATGTTCTCAGCTAGATTGTTGTTCCTTCTTGCCTCTCTTTTTATGTATAGCTGATATTGTTCCGTCATAGTGAGGCTTTGCCTCCTTTTGTTCTCCCATGATGAAACTCTGGTGACTCTTGATTCATTTTTTGGTACTCTTATATCTAATAGAAAAAAAAAAAAATTTACTTAGTTCAATACAAATATATAATTTATCTTTACAAAGTGAATAAAAAAAATTATTTCTAAATATTATTGAAAATATTTTAATTATTTAAAAATAAATAAAAAATCTAAATCGAACTCAATTACAAGATATAGAAAATAAAAAATAAATTTTATGAACAAGAAGATTGTTAAAGACGTTTTAAAGGTAACAAGTGCTTTGTTCGAGCATGAGTCCCTACATATTGTGAAAAGAATAAGGAGAAAAAAATTAGAATGTTCTTTAAAATAGAAGAAGATAGAATATTATGATGATGCAAAGGTTCAAATAGTAATGATATGAAGATAAGAAATGAAAATTGAACATACAATTAGTAATACTCATGTTCTAGTTTCCAATAAAGTTGAATCCTATTAAAATTATACAAATTATTGTTAGCTACATTAGCTAAATTCTACTAGATTATACTACATTAGCTAATTAGTTGTAATTTTCTTAAAATAATAGTTATATTTTTAAAAATTTGAGTACTTTTAATCAATGTTTATCACATATTTTAAAAATTAATTATAAATTCAAATGTTAATCTACTATTATTAGTGAATCATGACACAATATCCATTAATAGTTATATAGCATTTGTTGTCAATATGAGCAAAATAAGATTAGAAAATGAAAATGGAAAATATCAACTAAATGATAAATATAGAATTATTATTAAGTCAAACAACTAATAAATTATAAAATAATTATACATTTGTAATTTCAATTATACATTAATACATTGGAGCATATAAACAATCATAAATAATAGAATTTTTTTAGTGACTCATTTTTAACGAGGTCTAAAATTAACTTTTCTTTGTATACTATTGAAATGCTAAATTAATGTATATGGCCTCAGGGCTCTTGGCAGGGGGTGGGTGCCTTGAATAGTTCAGGTGGGGTGGCTTGCTTCTGGGACCCAAGGAAAGTCTCCCCTTATGGTGGATCTCCAATCCGTCCTCCATGTCTTTGGTTGCAACTAGCTTTGAGACTAGAGAAAGGTGCCTTCTATCCAATATTTATGCTCCTATTGATTTTTCAAGTAAGTCCTAGTTATGGGCCCATATTAGATTCATCTGGTCCCTGGACCATTTTCTCCCATGGATTATGGATGGAGATTTTAATGCAGTTACTAGTCTCGAGGAAAAGCAGGGTGGGATAGCTAGGTTGGACCCATCTTGAAATTTGCTCAGAGATATGATTGGATCATTATTTCTCATTGATGTGAAGTCAACCAATGGAGTTTTTACATGGAATAATCGAAGATGTGGTGGTGATGCTATCTCATAAAGGCTTGACAAATTTTTGGTTTCCTACTATTGGATGGACAATAGGTGGATTACCAATTCTAAAATTCTTGACTAGAGGGGCTCAGATCACTGGCCCGTTAAGCTCTCCATCTCTTCATACAGAGTCGCCAAGAATTCCTCTTTCAAATTCCAACTGATGTGGCTTAGAGACGTGTCTTTACCTGATCTTATGGTGGATTGGTGGTATGAGGGAATGTATGTTCATGGTAAAGCTATGTACACTTTTAGTAAGAGGCTTCAACATGTGAAGTATAGGCTTAAGAGATGGAATAAACAGTGTTTCAAGTATCTACATGTTCAGAAGACTAATGCTCAAACAAAGCTAGATGATATTACCCACCAGATTTGTGACCATGGGCTGAACTGTGAGTTGAGTATAGCTGAGTGCTCAGCTCTTAAGGATCTGGAAGAATGGGAGCTTCAGGAGGAGATTTTTTGGAAGCAGAAATCTCGTGTTGATTGGCTCTGGGAGGGGGATAGGAACACTTCTTTTTTTCAAAACTCTGTTAAGGCACGAAGGCATGGGAACTCTCTCTCCTCTCTTGTCTTAGTTGATGGAGCTCAAATCTTTTCTTGTGAATATATTTCTAGGGAAGCAATCAATTACTTCTATGATCTCTTCTCTAGGGAGGATCTTTCTGCTAGGCCTGAGGAGTGGGACATCTTGGATTGTATCCTTCACCTTGTCCCTACAAAGATGAATGGCACCCTCTTAAGTCCTATCTTGCTTCCTAAATTGGAGAAAGTTGTGTTTAATATGAAGAAAGGTAAGGCCCCTGGCCCAGATGGTTTTCCAATTGATTTTTTCCAAGAATTCTAGGAGATAATAAAGTATGATCTCCTAGATGTGGTCCAAGAATCGCATAGGAATAAACGGATGTTGAAGTCTTTGAATTCTACATTCTTGGCTCTCATTCCTAAGAAGAAAGTGGCAAATCAGTTGGATCAATTTAGGCCTATAGCGTTATGTAATGTTGTCTACAAGATCATCACCAAACTAATTGCTAAGAGGCTCAAGTCATTCCTTGGTTCTTTGATCTCTGTTGAACAAGGTGGCTTTGTTGATGGAAGACAAATTTTAGATGGGTTTGTGATAGCAATGGAGGTTGTACACTCTATGGCTACTTCTAAGGAGAAAGCTATGTTCATTAAATTGGACATGGCCAAAGCTTATGATTGGGTGAGTTGGGAGTTCTTACAAAAAATTCTTTTGACTTTTGGGTTTGCTAAGGAGTGGGTGGATTGGGTTCTTAGCTATGTGTCCTCGTCCTCCTTCTCAGTTCTTATTAATGGAGAACCTTCAGATTTGTTTGGTGCCTCTTTGGGACTTCGGCAAGGGGACCTTCTATCTCCCTACCTGTTCATTATCATGGTGGAGGGTCTTGGTAGATTTCTAAAAACTCAAGTGCGGCAAGGTCTTATCCAAGGTTGGAGTTGGAAAAATGATCGTCCTTTGTATTCTCATCTTCAGTTTGTGGATGATACCAGATTGATGGGCATGGCTAGAATCAATGAGGTAGTGACTATCAGGAAAGCTTTAGATACCTATTTGAAAGCCTCAAGTCAAAGAATTAATGATGATAAGTTTTTCATTTATTTCTTGAACACTCCTAGGCTTATTCAGAACAAGATCGTTAGAATTCTTAGATTCCAAATTGGTTCTCTTCCTTTGATGTACCTCGGGGTCCCTTTGTCCTTAGGTGCTCAGTGGAGGGACTACTAGCAAGGGATTTTGGATAAATTCAGGAGAAAGGTTAGTCACTAGACTTACAGATGGTTATCTTCTGCTAAGAGAGTGGTTCTGCTAAAGACTATGGTGCAATCTCTTCCCATTTACAAGTGTTGTGTTCAGGTTCCACCTTCTAATTTTGTGAGGGACTTTGATGCTATATCTCAAAAATTTCTTTGGTTTGGTAGCCTTCTCTCTTCAAAGTGGAGCTTGGTCAAGTGGGAGTCTATGTGTAGGCCAAAACATGCTAGAGGCCTTGGGCTTTGATCGATGGCTCTTGTTGTTACAACCTTGGCTGCCAAGTTGTACTGGCAATGGTATAACAATCAAGACCAAGATTGGGCCAAGATTCTTTCCCATAAGTACTTTCCTAGTGCAGATTTCTCTAAGGTTCCATGACTTCCTTTGATGGGTAAAGGCTCTTGTATTTGGGATACTCTTAAGAAGGGATCTCAATTGGTTAATGAGGGTCTCTTTTGGATTTGTAACAGATGCTTGAATACTCTATTTTGGTAGGACTCTTGGAATGGCCACCCTCCCATTATCTCTAGCTTTCCCCAACTTCTACCCCCTTCCCATACTTTTACTAATGTTGGTTGGCTTAAGGTGGAGCATTTTAAGACCATCAAATGCCTAGGTTAGGTTGAGGTGACTTGCTAGAAGGATTCGCAGGAGTGGCTAGTTGGTGGCTTTGATGAGGTTCATGCCCTTCTTTCTAAAGTTTTGGAGAATAGGTTTTGTAGCTCCCTTAATGGGAGGGATAGCTTGGCTTGGATTCCTAGTCCAAAAGGTAAATGTACAGTGGCTCAAGGCCATGCTATACTTAACAGGAACTTACACGGTCTAGTTGAAGTGCACGGGTGGAAGAAGGCTTGGAGAAAATTTTCTTGGCCCAAATGTAACTTCTTCTTATGGTTGTTGGCTCAGAAGAAGTGCCTCGCTTGGGAGAATCTTCGCAAATGAGGTTTCCAGGGGCCTTCGGTTTGCCTTCTTTGTTTGCATAATGAGGAGTGTACCTCCCACTTATTTTTTCTCTGCACTTTTTCTAGAGAGATATGGCATAGATGGTGGGAGGCTTGGTGTCATGGTTGTGTTCACACTTCTTCCCTTATTGATTTCTAGGAAAGTTTGGGCAGACCTCCAGTGAAGACTTCTTTCTTATAGGTTGCCTGGATGGTTAGCTCGATTTTCATTCTCCGGAACCTTTGGCTGGAAAGGAACTGTGGAATTTTTTGTGGTTCCAAATTAGGAAGTTGACAACTATGGAAGATGATTCTTAATAGGCTCCAGGAAATGATTTATGCAAAGTGTGATATGTCTGAGCCTATAGCTCCTGGAGATCAAGTTATTGTGAGGAATCTAAACCTAGGGGATAATAGTCGGGGATGCACTCTTGGAAAAAGACCTAGCCATGTGAAGCAACGAGTTTGTTAGGATGGGAGGTGGTCTCCTCCCCTAACTAGGATCTTGAAGATCAATACGGATGGTTCCTCTCAAGGGAACCTTGGTCATGCTAATATTGGGGCCATTGGTAGAGGCAGTGATGGTGGTGAGGTTTTTCTCCTCTCTATTTACAAGGGTCAATATTCTAATAATTTAATGGAGGCCCTAGCTATTAAGGTTTCTATTGAGTGTGGTTTCTCTTTAGGGTGGTAGAAGGTCATCTATGAGTCTGACTCTCAAATTTTTGTGGATATGTTGAATAACCAAAGATTGGAGGATGTTACTTGGCAACTTGCCTCTTCGGCCAGACAAATTCTTAATCTTTCTAGCTCCTTGGACTCTATCTCCTTTCGTCATATCCCTCGTGAATGGAATAGAGTGGCAAATTATCTAGCAAAGTGAGCTTAAGAGAATGTGGGTAGATGGGATATTAATGGTAGGGATGAATTGCCTTCTGAGTGTTGTAAGATCATTGATCAGTTGCTTCTAGAGGCCAACAGTATGTACCGTTGGTTTGGGCCTTTGGCCTTTGCTCTATAGCTTGGATTTGATTCAATAAATTTTTACCCCCCTTTTATCAAAAAAAAATAAATGTTAAATTAATGTTTAAAAGGATGGAGATGTAGAATTTTTTTTTTAAGTCTATTATTACTCTACCATGTGAAAGTATGTCATAAAGTTTGATCTATCTTATCAGGTTTTTCTAATTTGTCTCCTGTTTCTCCTTCTAAATTCTACCTTTCTTATTTTCCTCCTCTTCCATTCCTTCTCCCTCTTCTCTTTCTTCTTCTTCTTCTTTGCTTGTTCTTCTTCTTTCTTCTCCTTCCACTATGATTTGGTAGACGTTAATACTTTGTTTTATATACCATGTACCATTATTTATTTATGTAGAAATCCTCAATTAAACTAAATAATTAAGATGCAATTTTAAATGTGATGTTTTAAATATGTTTTAATATTTTAAAAAGTAATTAAATTTAAATAAAAAATTATTAAAGAATAAAAATTTCTTTAACATACAATTAATTTATAATTCTAACGAAAAGAAATATTTAAAATATTTAATTACTTTTTAAAATATTAATGATCACTTATAATTTAATAATATTAAAATTGAGTTTAATTTTATATGTAATATTTTTTTCATTTTGTTTAAGTATTTCTATTTTTATTTTTATTTTAAATATCAATTATTAATTATTTTTCTATGAATAGATACTTAATGGGAAAACCAATAACCATAAAGGTTTGTTGCTAGAAACTAAGAAAGCAATTTCATTGCCTCAATTTTAATTTATTAATTACTATAAGTAAAGGACACGAAAATTGATGATTGAAAAAAGCCAAGCAATGAGTAATTTGTTAGCCCAACAAATATAAATCATAATCTCCCCTATTGTGATTGTGATATGTTCAACTAAGTAAAAATAGATGCATAAAATTGATAGATGAAAATAGCAATGTGTATGCATTAAAGTGAAAGATGTTATTGAAACTAAGTTTGTTGCAAAAAGTATACATTAAAGCAACAGAGGTTTAAGAATCATAATTTTCATATGTTACAAGCATAATGTGATTTCAAGGGTAAAAACAAAAGACAAATGAAACTTCCGATCTAGAGTGAATGGGATTTGCTAAGGTACTCTACCTGAAAGAAGATTGTGTTCTCTATTGCTTGTGACTATTGATCATGACCCAACCAAGTGTACAACTATGACCTTTGTGATGCCATCCACACTGGTGAAAGTAAAAAACCAAAATGAGAGAAGAGAAATAGCATAATTAGCATGGAAGAAAAGAAAATAAGACCAAATCTGTTGAAACCAAAAATAATCAGCAAACATGAGTGAAATATAAAAGCACAATGAATAATAATGTATTTATTGCGCTCTTTTGACGTTAAAGTATTACATTTACTGTAAAGAACAACTGGAAGTCAAGGAAGTGAAGAGAACAGACAGAGGTTTTTTGTGTCTTTTTGGAAAAAATGTTTAAGATGATCAGTAAATTAAACTCCAACATCAAAACCACTATGACTTACATGGAAATAGTTACATAATTATTTTTTAGTGTCCAAGACACTTCTAATTGCGTAGACTGCTCATACCCCATTCCAGATGTACGTAACAATATGCAAAAGCCCAAATAAAATTTTGGAACCCTTGTGAGTCTAACTTAAAATGAAAATATTAATTGAAAAAATGTTTACCCTATCTACTACACAATAGTAAATAGGATGTTACCTGTAATAAAATTGCAAAATTTAAGCTTTCATTTAAAAAGAACTAACTAAAATTTATGTCTTGCATATGGAGAAGGGTTTCAATGTTCTTAAAGTTCAAGGATGTCAACCATAAATGACCAAAAACCTGTAATTTAAAAACACTATCAATTGTGCCACCCAAAGGGCTTTTCATACGAACAAAAAAATTTAGATGTAGGACTAGGGGATTGTGTTTCTATTACAATTTGAATCCGATAGGAAGTCATGCCAAAGAGATTGGTGCCACAAATTTTTCTAATCAAATGCATCAAGGGTTCTACTTTCCTTTGCACATAATTAATGTTGTTTTTGACATAGATTTCTTTTGAATGATGCTTATAGTCTATATAACTTAGATCCTATATCCATGGCATTAGGAGGAGCTACGATTTGTAGGAGTGTGATCCTGCAATGCATCTCCCACCACTCAATTGTTTGCATCTCCATCGTTCCCAAAATTCTTGCCAACCCAAATACTTAATGTCCCTATTTCCAATGTGCCCAACATCAGGACAAGTGAAGTGTCTAGATGACAAGTAGTGCTTTGTATGGTGCTTTATCACATGATAATAAATTCAATCTTATCTTTTAGTTATTTTTCCTTATTTTCTATACGAAAAAATTAAAATAACCCCTAGCAAAAATGTTGCTGACCAATGAGATAAAAAAAAATTATGTCTAAAAATTTGATTTAAAAATATGATCATGAAAACCTTAGAGTTGGAAATTATATTTATCATGCTAATTAATTAGAGGGGCTCTAATTAAAACATTAGTTCCCTACCTATATATAGGCGAGGACTAACAAGAAAGGAAAGATTAAAATAATATAATCAAACATAATCCTTTTCTTTCTACTAACATCTTGCATTTGCAGGTCAATTTTAACTACTGGGAGACATAATATTGCAAGGTGCGCTACACCAAGGGTACAAGAGCATCTTCCTATCACCGACTAAAGACAAAGCAACTACATTATTGCACTTTCACTAGTGTTTGTATCATGGTGATAATTAGTCTAAGGAAAATTGTGGAAGATAGATAAAGCATAATAATATTATCAAAAAATAAATAAATTAAAATTACATTCACCAATTTATTATCAGAAAATAGGCTAAGTCATGGTATTAGAATATAAAAACATTAAATTGACATAAAACATGATAAAATATTTAAAATTACTCTCACAAAAAATAGGCTAATTCATGGAATTACAATTTGAAAAATTATATTGACATGATATGACCATTAATTTCTTGTCTTTTATAAATTTCTTTCTTTTTTACACAAAAAGAAAACGTCTATATTAAATATTATATATAAATGAGAAATAATTACATTGTTTAAAACTTTTGAACTGAAGGTTACAATTCAAAGAGGACTAAAAGCCCCTCTAATGTATTGGTGTAGCTACAAATCAACTTCCCTGTGTCTTATCAGATAGAGAGGGGTCACAACCAATACCCATTACAAACTATAACCTACAGGGTTAACTTAAAAGACAAGAGAGAAAAGTTGCCCACACAGACAATAACTTAATGTTTCAATTGTATTAATTCCACCTCACCCTGGTCCCCTTTAGGATTGTGGAGGTTGATATTTTGGCTCATCCCAACCCCCAACCCCAACCGGTTCCCCTTAGGATCATGAGTCCTAGAGCCCCTACCCCACAACCTTCGCCTAGTAGGTCCCCTATGGATTTAAAGCCTACCCCTTTGGGAAAAAGAGGGAGACATGACAAAGGGAAAGAGAAGAAACCAGTGGAGTCGGAGGAGGAGGGGAGAGGGGGTAGGAGGAGGTTGGGAAGGTTAGCTAAGTCTAATGCTAAGAGGAAGCTAAAAGAGAGGGTCTCGCAAGAGGAGGAGACAGATTCTATAGACACAGGTTGTGCCAAACAAAGGATGAAAGAGAAGGCATCAAATTTTGGGGAGGGGAGAATGGAGGAGGAGGAA